>LGRX02006346.1:0-14350 GCA_001247695.2 Cymbomonas tetramitiformis
CTTGCCAATCACCTCCACTCGTCGCTTTTGTGTCCCAGTGTATGGTGCAACCTTCTCATTAGATATTGAAGCATATATGCCACGGACTAGCATCAGCTGTTTTTCTAGCATCTGACCTGCGACATACATAACACATAAACAAACGTACAGTGCAGCCAAACGTTTCCATACCTATGTTCTCCCTATGGAAGAAGCTTTCCATAGGCACGGTATACGTACGGAACCGATACATAGTAAAGGCATAGGGTAAACATAGGGTGGGCATAAGGTGGGCATAGGGCGGGAAACTTTGAGATTCCCATTCCCTATGGTGATCACAGGGATAGCATAGGGCGGACGTAGGGTGAACATAGGGTGAGTCTAGGTATACATACCGTTCATGTGAAACGTAGTCACAACCGGCAGCTCGTCGTTCTCCGCGGGTGTAGTTATCTTCCATGATACCAAGAGCTCGGCCATCTCTGGTATCAAATATAGCATCGGCAGGAGTTCGTCCAAGCGCCAAAACCTAAATACCTTGTACGGCTTTCCCGGAATAAGCCGTCCGTTACGTCGAGAGCTGGGGTGACACCGAAGTTTGTGGCAATGGAGGCACTGGGTAAGGTCGTCATGCCGGCCCGGAGTGAAGATCATGCATTCATTCCTGCAAACGTCGGCGGTATGGTACGGCAGGGCAAAATCCTTCCACATAGACAAAGCTTGTTTGAAGGAGGTCGGGAAACCATTTCCGTCTCTGATTGCCGATGATGTCAACGTTGCCAATCACCGTTTGCCGCATGAGATTGAAGATTTGATCAAACATGGATTGGGTAGCATTGTGCTCGGATTTCGTTTCCAGCAGATCAATGACAAGACGATGCATTGTTGAAACCTTCTCGGCATAGACGTGATCAACGACCTGTGAAATCACGAGAGGCATCCCCAACTTTACAGGAACTGCAAAATAAAAAAAAGGCATTTCCCTCCGCATGTCCACCCTATGCCCGTCCTATACCCACCCTATGCCGACCCTATGGAAACATCCAATGCTTTCCATAGGCATGCCTACCCAGTGAACCACCTATACCCGCCCTTGGGAATGCTCAGGCCCACCCTATGGAAACATTCCATGTTTTCCCAACCTATGCCCGCCCAATGCCCGCCCTATGCCCACCCACTGGAAACGTCCAATGCTTTCCATAGGCATACTTACCCAGCGCTCTACCTACACCCGCCTCTGGGAATGCCTGTTCCCACCCTATGGAAACGTTCAACGATTTCCCAACCTATGCCCACCTGTTGGCATACGTACGCCCACCCTTGGGAAATACAGAAAGAGGGGTACCTCTTGGTTATCCATATCCTCATCGTTGGCAGCAGGACTTAGGAGACGGGCACAATGTTCTTCCAGCTTTCTCAAATGATCCTGGAGAATTTCGTCCGCTTCTGCATTGGCATCTTCCATGTCATCATCACCTCCAAGGGAACCACCATCACCACCATTACGGTCACCCCGTCATCACTTGAAGTATCGTCTTCACTACTACTTTCCCCCATGTATACCGCTCCTTGCCATCTCTTGTATAGCTTCGTATGTCGTTGTATCGTTCGAAGAGGTGTTTCAACTTGTAGTCGGCACACGGTGCAAGGACATGGTGGCATGTCGACCCCGTGGTTGTTTAATACTGGCCCACAACACACCATCCATACCAGCACGCATGACTACTTGGAACCGTTGCTTCCTTTTAACTTTTCATTTGCTAGGCATAGGGTGATCATGAGGTGGTCATAGGGTGGGCGTAGGGTGGGCATAGGCATGGAAACAATACGATGTGTTCCATAGGGCGGTCCGCCCAATGACATCCCTATGGAAGGTGTTCAATACCTTCCATACCATGAACGTAGGGTGGACATAGGGTGGACATAGGGTGGACATACGTTAGGAATGCTGTATTCTGGTTCCATAGGGATGCCCACCCTATACAACCTATGGGAAAATAACTTGAATTTTCCATAGGGATATTGGGTTGATATTCTATGAACGGTCGAGGTGTTAACCCTGTAATAGTGGCGTCCGTAGGGCTGGAAATAATTACACAGGGATGGAAAAATCCTATGTAAAACCTATGGGAACGCATTTCCATTGGCTTTCCATAGGGCAAAAACCTTTCCATAGGGCACTTTTAAATCCCCTATCTGAAAATCGTATGGAATGGCTCTGGAAAATTTTCCACAGGCCCCAATGGAAATCGTTTCCACAGGGGGATCATAGGTTGGCTCACCCCATTTTCGGGATTCCATAGGTAATTTATAGGGATGGAATCAAAAAAATGAAAAATAGGGCAGTTTAAAACAGGATTTTTTTGGACCCTATAACAGCCCTACGCTCGCCCTTGGAAAATGCCTATGGAAAATGCAGAATTACACTGTTAAGGAATGCCACAGAGATCATCCCTATGATAGTGGCGTCCATACCTGTGGAATGGCCTGGAAACAGGTTAAAAAACATCACCAATGTACCATATGGAAAATCCGGAGCCTGTGGAAAAAGTGGTGTGCCCTATGGGAAATCCAGAGCCTATCCCTATGGAAACCCCTATGGAAGACCCCCTACCGCCGCCAAAAACCCCCCAAATAAAATGAGCCTGTTCGATCACCCCCAAGAAAACAAACCATTTGTTCACTGACGAGGGGGGCAAAAAAACAAAATTGCGGCTTGTATGCGCAATTTTGGCTAGTCGAGATTTTATTTCTGGAACTTCAAAAAAAATCGGGATCTCATAGGTTCGATTGAGACTGAGAACGACGGCCACCTCTAGACCATTACGAAGGGTTGATTACATTTAATCCCAGTTTAAATTTTATAAGTCGAATTATCTCCGATGCAATGTCACTGAGAGTCTGAGACATCGCATCGTCATCATCGTCGTCATCGTCGATCGTGCTCGCATGACGAGTCGATCCGATGTGACTTCTGAACGGCAAAGTTTTTGAGCACTTCGAATTTTCTGAACGGTCAAGTTCAAACTCACGTTTTTGCACTCTTCACAGTTCGCCGTCAGCAATGTTGCAGCAGCCTCGCCAGTGAGTTGCGTGCTGTGATATTTTTAATTCTCACAGGTTGCAATATGGCACTGGTTTGCAGTGCATGTTTTGGTTATGCGTGTGTATTATTTTGTGTGTGCTTCGCGCGCTCATACTTGGCATGCGTGAAACTTTGACTAGGAGTGAACGGGAAATTCCCGCGAGTCCTTTGCACTCGAAATAGTTGGTTCAAATCCAACTCACTCCACATCCCCCTTTTACTTTCCTTTGCTTCTTTCGTTGACGACTGCTATTTTCTTTCTTCTTTACTAAACGTTAGTTGGTTGGTTTCGTTTTTCAGATCCGCTGAAAACGTTCGCGTGGCGAAGTCATATTAGGTTTTCATCTCGCGTTCATATTCGCATTTATTTGAGGTTGCTCGGTTGTTAATTATGTTTTCAATAAAGGTTTATTTTGTGCGTTTCCGCTTTTTACTAAGTGTTGGCTCTTTACTTTCCTTTTCAGATTGGCTGTTTTCGAGGAGGGCGAAATGGAGGAAATCGACCGCCTCGAGTACAACGTCAACTTCAAGCATCCCTTCAAACATTCTAGGTTGATAAGTCCTTTATGTTTTCAATAGAATATTCTTTTGTGCGTTTCCGCTTTTTTACTAAGTGTTGGCTCTTTACTTTCCATTTTAGATCGGTTGTTTTGGAGCGAAGCGAGATGGAGAAAATCGACGGCCTCGAGTACAACGTCAACGTTTAGGTTGGCATCTTGTAAATAGAAAGAGCACGAGAAGAACATTATTTTGCGTATTGTAAATAGAAAGTGCACGAGTAGAACATTATTTCGTGTATTCGTTGGTATGATAAAATTTGATAGTCCCATTCGTATTCCTTTCTGCCTAGCCAGATACATGTTAATCGTAGTAAAGATGCTCGAGTATTTTGTTTATCTCGCACAGTGGAAACATAGTGAACACACTGCATGTTGCTAATGTGCAATATGTATGCTACACAGTCAGTGCTACACGTACAGTATCCCTATACTGCCCCACTACCGTGCCTATGGAAAGTAAATATTAATTAAGTTCCATACGTATAGCATCCCGATATTATCCCTATATCGTGCCTATGGAAACCATATATATCTACTGGTTCCATACCTATACTATGCCTATAGTAAATAGTTTCCATACGGATAACATACGTAGGGAAAGATGTTTTCCATACCTATAATATACGGTTTTCATACGCATGGTATCCCTGGGGAAAAAGCTTTCCGTAGGTATAGTACACCTGCGGAAAATGCTCTCCATAAGTATAATAACCGTATGGAATATGAATTCCATAGGGCGGGTCACCCTACGGAAAGCGTTTCCATAGGTATACTCCTGATGCTGTTAACGGAATCATACGTATAATATCCGTATGGAATACCTTTCCATAAGTATACAGCACGTATGGAATTGTGTTTCCATAGGTATAGCCATCCTATGGAACAATCTTTCCCAAAGGTGAGCCACCCAGTGGAAAACCTTTCCATAAGTATGTCGGCCGTATGGAAACCTATTTCCCAAGGGACGCTAAGTGTATGGGCCCGTCTTCCGTACGCATAATGTCCGTATGGAAAGATCTTTCCCAGGGGATACCATACCTGTGGAAAACGTTCCATAGGTATATCGACCGTATGGAAGATTGCTTCCCAAGGGATACTACGCCTATGGAATTCGCTTCCATAGGTACACCGTCCGTATGGAAACAAGTTTCCCAAGGGGTACCATGCCTGGGGAAAAGATTTCCATAGGTATGACCTATTAGGTTCCATAGGGCCAGCATAGGGTTATCATAGGGATGGAACAGATCCGTGTGTTTTTCCACAGGGTTTTCCATACGGCTTTCCATAGGAAGGCTATAGGGATGACATAGGTACGGAAAGCGCTTGATATTCCAGGACTTTCCATTGGGTTTCCATAGGGTTTTCCATACGATATTTTCCATACGATTCCTTCCATCCCTATGGAAAACGTTCCATAGGTATGGACGCCACAATCATCCCTATGGAATGCCTTGGAAAACCCTATGGAAAGCACAATCACCCTATGGAATGCCCTGGAAAATAATGAAAACCTTCCCAAGGGTGAGTATAGGGATGGAAACTCAAAATTTTTGTTTTCGAGATAACCTCCAGTATCCATTTTCCCTTTTCCATAGGGCTTTTCCATAGGGTTTTCACCCGTTTCCATGCCTATGGAAAGCTTTCCCAAGGGTTGCAGATCTGTAGGGTGAGGGACCTCGCCCAAGTCCCCAATATGGACACTAATACTTCATAAATATCCAATAGTTGACTACCGTGGTAGTTATGGATGTTTCCGCCCTCATACTGATCCCATACTGCTAAAAACGAATTCGCCCTTACGGTGTTAAGACCTCTGAACAGGCACCTTACACTATATGGGTTCGAATATAGTTAGCATGCACAGCAGATATGCTTTTGTGCATGTCTAATGTATGTGATATGATGCCATCTATTCCAGCTGCTACCGTGATCAAGCTGGATCATATATAACATCTGTTATCATGATGCATGCACAACTTACAGTGTGGCAGTCACTCAGTATAGAATGTGCATGTACTCAGATGCTGCATGTAATGTGTGCTGCATGTTAGTGTGTGTTCAAATAAACATCTTGCACACTATATTGCAGATAAGCATGAAATGCTGACAACTTGAATATTTGTGCAGTCATCAATATGTGGTGTGTGCTGCGGTATAATATCAGATGTCAATCATGCATGCATCCAAAATATGCCTGCGAGTATTAGTTGTTTTGCAGAGTATTTTGATGTGAGTATGTATTGTGCAGTTGGTCATAGCAACATCTTGACATCATCATCATCGCAAATTGAAAACTTTCGTAGCACGCTGCAAATAACTTATGCAATCGGGCGCGCTGCTGATGAAAAGCATATATCGTCGTCGCCATTTATCAGCGTATGATACGAGCGCTGACATATGTACGGATCAAAATTCCGTCGATGATTACTATGCCATATATCATTTTGAACAATTTTCAAATGCGATTCATTCATGCGCGTGCATGTAATTGACATGCATGCTGTAAGCTGCGAACCACTTCTGCGAGAACATGCGACCATCGCGCATGCTGCCAACTGCGAATTAGTCTATCGCGCATCGACATGTATGAATCCGTACAAAAAGCAATTTGGTGCAATCACGAAAATTGTAATGCTGCGCTGATGACTTTCCGCACAGATAACGATTCCGCTGGTGATTTATGCTTCCGCGTCGCATCTGCGAACATATGTACATCTGCGAACCATTTATGCGAGTACATCTCATTGCTGCGCGGATGTATGCCATATGCACACCTTATCGTGTAGTATATGCGATCAGCTGTATCCTGCGAGTGCGTTTCTGCGAACGCGACAATTACTTCGCACGCTGTCTTCGCTATTGCAGCGGAATATGCGTTATATCAAGTATTCGTATTATGCGAGTGCGTCGCCTTATGTGATTAAGCTCCGCAACCTGTCAACACAAAATTAATGATATCTACGCGCTGCACACAATTGAGTTCTCGTGCTGTTCGTGCCTTGACGAGCTAAATTAGAATACCATTCTGTTAGGGCTAGATAAGCAAGCCCTCAATATATCATATAAAATACAAATATACGCTGTGTTGTGGAACGGCAAACACAAGCGTCAGATAATAGCGGGATGAGGTGCAGAACTTCTGTGTGAAGATACTGCCGAAGCACAACGCTTCACTCATCTATACCATACGTCTCCCATCGCATAGATGGTACCGCCATTGGGTTGTGAACCCGAGACGTTGGTTGAACGACCAGTATCGTTAGAACGAATAGTTCGTTCATACTGCGCATGCGTGTTCCGCACATGCTTAAAGCAAAGATGGTTCTTGTTTGTTACTTCAAGATGTATCTTGCTTTGCCATCTTCGAGTTCGACGTACGAACTCTCGATGACAGAGTCATTCAAGTCTTTCCTTGAATAATGACAGATGATGTGACTTATCATCTGGCGACATGTACAGTCATAGTCGACCGTACTGACGACTGTCATTATAATATATGACATGACTCGACATGACATGACATGACATGGTATGACATGTCTGACAGGTATGACACGTATGACATGTATGACACATATGTCATGGGTCATGATCCTGTATGGTATGATATGTCTGACAGGTATGGCACGTATGGCATGTATGACACATATGTCATCGGTCATGACCCTGACATTCTGTGTACGGTGCTAGCTAGAGATTGGGACCGTGTCACAACTATGAACACGCTTAGAAGGGGTCCCTCGGGCACCCCTGAAAGGCCTGTCACACCCCCCATATTTGGTCACGCTACCGCAGCCCATGTCAGACCTCACCGCATTTGCCCCCATCGCGCCCGTCTCAGCCGACAGCAAACGCCCCAACCATGACCCCCTTTTTCAGTAATTGTCATTCCCCCCTTCAGTCACGGTCCTACCCCAGTTCATTGTCCGCTCGAGCGCCCGGAGCATATCACGTTCACCCTCCAGCTCAGATCTCCCTCCCAGTTTGAATCATGCACAACGCCTCGCCAGGCGCTACATCGACGTCGCCGCGACCAGCCCGTGCCGATCCGAGAGCACCGCAGAGCGTCAAGCACGACATCACGCGAAGTGACATCACGACACGACCACACATGACGTCTCGGCAATGCATGACAGGGCAAACGCAAGCGCGCGTTGACACCAAACGCCGCTGTCACTGGGAACCAATGGTCACAGGGCATCCGAAACGACAATGGCATTCACGGACTTTCGCTACAGTATGCTCGCTTGAGTATTTAGCTAGCTCTGCTTTCGAAAAGGGAGATCCGAACCTTTCAAAACCATTCTGCGGTATAGTGATATTTGCCTCTTGTGGCCTAGTATTAAATGTGATATTTGCATACATATACTTCGAATCCACATGAGAGCTTTGTCACTAGCAGTTTGTAAGAGTCTGGTTCGGATCCCCAGAGTGCCGGCACGCCACTCTGATGTATGTGCGAAGTCGCGCCGTTGTGCTTGTTTTATCTGTGAATTGCCCCCTGCGTTGCTCGTTTGCCTTTCTGCTTTTCATGCTTCCATCTGAGCCTGAATCTACAGCCTGCGAGTGCAAGTTAGACCCGCGCCCGTTTTGCGAATCTACGAGCCGGCGTGGCAGAAGCGCGTTGCCGCCTGACATGTTGTACGTAGCACAGCAATAGACACGCGTATCGCTGTTCCGCAGCGGTGGAGATCCGCAGCTGTCCGAAAACGTTCGCGAATTCAGGACACGCTCGTGAATTCCCACAGAGGGGCATTTTCCCCGTTGAGTGCCTAGCGGCGAGATAGCCCGAAGCTGCGGTTGTCATAAATTCACAACCGCGACGGCGAGCCGTCACAGTCACTCTCAGCGGTATTCACGTGTGTGCACGATGCGCCCGGCCTTTTTGTACCATATTTTGCACCATTTGCTTTGCGAATTCGAACCTCGCAGGGCTTGCTTGCCGAATATGCTCAAACCGGCGTATGTGACCGGCGTTTGGGAATGCACAACCGTAGCCGCGCTAACTCGAGCCGTGACTCCTGACTTCCGCCGTTTGACGAGGTTGTAGCCGAACCCATGTTTTTCCCGCAGTTTGTATGATGTTTACCTTTGTGAATTCGACCTGCGCAGGCTGTGGCAACGTTGAATTCCCCGAACGGACCTGGGTGACAGGTTGTGGGAATTCACGGCTTACGGCGCGCCAGCTCGAGTCCAAACACCTGACTGCAACCTTTTGACAGCATTGCAGCCGAATGTTTTTCCTTCAGTTTTCATTGTGTTTGTATGTGTGAATTCAACCCATGTGGGCGTTGGCAGCGGTGAATTCCCCGACGGGCCTGTATGACAGGTTGTGGGAATTCATGGTTGGCGACGCGCCAGCTCGGGTCTGGACACCTGACCCATGCCTTTTTGCCATGCGTGTGCTCGAAGCACGCCTTTGCCCGCAGTTTCTTTCATAATTTTTGACGTGAACTCGTGCTTGGCTGCTCGAAGGGCACCAACTAGGCCTTGTGGCAGGTTGGGGGCATTCACCGCAGGAGCCGCTCGTGCTGCGACCTGGGCGCACGACACGAGAACCGCAGTGAATGCCCAATTGCAAAGTGTTGTTTTGTCCTGCTGGAACGGTATCACCTAACAGGGTGCCGAACCTCTTCGTTGGTTTTGAAATATTTCTCGGACCTCCTTTGTTTTCACTTGTGTGTGAACTCCTATGTGATGGCACCAGGCTTGCGCGCGGAGTGACACGGCAGCCATAGGCTCAGTGCACTTCAGGCCAGCTTGTGCATGCCTGACATGGTCTTTCAAACTTTGTGGCAGATTGGGTCAGCGACTTTTGTTGAGGATGCTTCTGTTGTGACTCATCAGCACGGGTGCAGTGCTTCGCAGCCATGGCGCCTGAGACGCCAGCTTTGCGCAGCTTTGCGACCTTTCAAGTGCCATGCCGACTGCGACACCTGCTTTCGGCCCTTCCAGCCATACAGATTCTCTCTCTGAATGGCTCGGTGTGCAGGTCTGAATGAAGGTCTGTGTAGGTCTGTGTGTGTGCAGTCTGTGTGTGCGTGCGGGTGCGTGTGTGTGCGTGCGGGTCACGTGTGTGTGTGTGCGTGTGTGTGTGTCTTTGTACGTAATGCGTATTGTGTGGGTGTGTGTGCGCGTGTGTGTCTTGTCTTTGTGTGTGTGTGTCTGTGTGTGCGCAGGTCTGTGTGGGTGCAGGTCTGCATGACATGAAGGCTCTGTATGGCTTGGTGTGCAGGTCCACGAAACCAACTTCACTGGTGGGTATACGTATCGACCCACAGCAAACGCACGTCACCCTCAAGCTCGCAGCCCACCGGCAGCAGTGTCTCGCCGACTCCGCAAGCGCGCTCTTCCCTGCTCACTCTTACACCCCCTGTCTCCATTTCCCTGACTCCTGACTCCTGACTCCTGCCCTCACATGAAAGGCCTGACAAAGGCGCGTTCTGCCCTGAAAGGCGCGTTCCGCCCTGAAAGGCACGTTCCGCCCTGTCCGCCCTGAAATGCGTGTTCCGCCCTGAAAGGCGCGTTCGCCCTGAAATGCGCGTTCCGCTCTGAAAGGCGCGTTTGCCTGAAATGCGCATTTCGATGAAACGCGTGTATCGCCTGAAATGCTCGTTTCGCTGCAAAGTTCGCGCCTCGCCTGAAACGCTCGATTCGCCTGAGTGGCGCGCATCGCCTGAAAGGCACACACCGTCTGAAAGGCGCGTTTCGCTCGGATGGCGCGCATCACCAGGATGGCGCGTGTCGCCTGAAAGGCATGTTCGCCCGAAAGGCGCACTTCGCACGAAATTGGCGCGTCGCCTGAAATGCTCGATTCGCTGCAATGCGCCTGTCGCCTGAAACACGTGTATCGCTTGAAACGCTCGATTCGCCTGAATGGCGCGCATCGCCTGAAAGGCACACACCATCTGAAAGGCGCGTTTCGCTCGGATGGCGCGCATCACCAGGATGCCGCGTGTCGCCTGAAAGGCATGTTTGCCTGAAAGGAGCGCTTCGCACGAAGTGTGCGCATCGCCTGAAACGCTCGATTTGCTGCAATGCGCCGGTTGCCTGAAACACGTGTATCACCCGAGACGCGCGCACCGCTTGTTCCGCCCCATGTCACCTGAAGTTCACGCCTCGCCTGAAATGCTCGTTTCGCTGCAAAGTTCGCGCCTCGCCTGAAACGCTCGATTCGCCTGAGTGGCGCGCATCGCCTGAAAGGCGCACACCGTCTGAAAGGCGCGTTTCGCTCGGATGGCGCGCATCACCAGGATTGCGCGTGTCGCCTGAAAGGCATGTTTGCCTGAAAGGAGCGCTTCGCGCGAAATTGCGCATCGCCTGAAATGCTCGATTCGCTGCAATGCGCCTGGCGCCTGAAACACGTGTATCGCCCGAAACGCTCGACTCGCCTGAACGACGCACACCGGCTGAAAGGCGCGTTTCGCCCAGACGGCGCACATCATCAGAATGGCGCGCATCACCAGGATGGCGCGTGTCGCCTGAAAGGCATGTTCGCCCGAAAGGCGCAATTCGCACGAAATTGGCGCGTCGCCTGAAATGCTCGATTCGTTGCAATGCGCCTGGCGCCTGAAACACGTGTATCACCCGAAACGCTCGACTCGCCTGAATGGCGCGCACCGCCTGAACGACGCACACCGGCTGAAAGGCGCGTTTCGCCCAGACGGCGCACATCGCCAGAATGGCGCGCATCACCAGGATGGCGCGTGTCGCCTGAAAGGCATGTTCGCCTGAAAGGAGCGCTTCGCGCGAAATGTGCGCATCGCCTGAAATGCTTGATTCGCTGCAATGCGCCTGTCGCCCGAAACACGCGTATCGCCCGAAACGCTCGACTCGCCTGAACGACGCACACCAGCTGAAAGGCGCTTTTCGCCCAGAATGGCGCGCATCACCGGGATGGCGCGTGTCGCCTGAAAGGCATGTTCGCCCGAAAGGCGCACTTCGCGCAAAATGTGCGCATCGCCTGAAATGCTCGATTTGCTGCAATGCGCCTGTTGCCTGAAACACGCGTATCACCCGAGACGCGCGCACCGCTTGTTCCGCCCCGTATCACCTGTATTTCACACCTCGCCTGAAGCGCTCGTTTCGCTGCAATGCGCATCTGCCCGAAACACCTGTGTCGCCAGCAATGCGCGTCCCGCCCTGCGCCCGAAAAGGCGCGTTCGCCCGAAAGGACGCGTTCGCCTGAAATGCGCGCATCGCCTGAAACGCGCGTTTCAACTCAGACGCTTGATTCGCCGGAAGCGCACACACCACCCTGCGACGCGCGGCAGCAGAATGGTCACACGCGTCTTGCTTCACAACCCGTCCACCCTGAATTCAACCATTGTCCCTCACATGCCAGCCGCGTGCAGTGGCCAGCAGCGCGTACCACGTCCAGTGGAGCGCAACCACTCCTGAAAATTTCAGGCTTCGACCGCGTGCAGTGGTCAGATCGCGTGCAGTGGTCAGAACAGCCTTCCCCCTCCCATGCCAGCCGCGTGCAGTGGCCAGCAGCGCGTACCACGTCCAGTGGAGCGCAACCACTCCTGAAAATTTCAGGCTTCGACCGCGTGCAGTGGTCAGATCACGTGCAGTGGTCAGCAACAGCGTGCCACGTCCAGTGGAACGCAACCACTCCTGAACATTTCAGGATTTTGATTGGTGACGGCAGTCAGCCCAGACAACCACGCGACAGTGGAACTGCCGTTCCGCACGTACCCTACTTAAGGGGTGAGGTCGGCGTGTGCAGGCGTGAAACCACCAACCAGCTGCCACCTCACCAGCACCATCAACCCACGCAGCCGCAGCCACCTCACCAACACCATCAACCCACGCAGCCGCAGCCACCTCACCAACACCATCAACCCACGCCCTTTCGGACTGGAATATATTTACACAGCCGTCAGATCACCCCGTACCCAACAATACAACAGATTCCCTTCACCACCATGCCTCCACAACTCTCCCAACAGCCACCACCCCCCAAGAACAAAAAAAAATAAAAAAAATCAGTCTTACGTCTTCCTCACAGATTCCTCAAGACTGGGGGGGGTGAAGTATTGACACAATCGCCCACCCAACCCCTTCCATCAATCTGCATTCCCATATCACCACGCCTCCCGCACTCAAAACAATGCCGACGTCATCTCCCACTTCCCGCAACCAGGAGATTGTCCCACGCAGCCGTCAGATCACCCCGTACCCAACAAATCAGCACCACAGCTCTCCACGTACACCATGCAGCAGTTTGCCACAACCTACGACGTCGCTTTCTACACCGACAGCCGGGGGGGGTATCATTTCAAAATTTTCCTCTCCAGACACCAAACCACAATCGCGGCCACCTCACTGCCACATACGTTCCACTCTCAACTACACGATCAACGCGCCTGCCGCCGTAGACAACGCTAAGCCATTCGAGTTCAGCGTTGCGTCAACAGCTGCATGCCTGTACATCGATATCTACGTCGTCATCACCCACGCCGCAGACCGACATCGTCATCACCCACGCCAAAGACCGACATCGTCATCACCCACGCCGCGGACCGACATCGCCTAAGCCTCAGCAACCGCACAGCACCTACGTCGAGAACTACGCCATTTTCACTCGAGTACCCAGCCGTGCACGCGCCGCAGACCGACGTCGTTTGCAACGCGCACATCGCCTAAGCCTCAGCAACCGCACAGCACCTACATCGAGAACTGCGCCATCTCCGCTCATGCACTCAACCGCGCACCGCAGACCGACGTCGTCTGCAAGCACACACGCTTGAGCCCCAGCAGCCGCACAGCACCTACATCGAGAACTACGCCATCTCCGCTCACGCACTCAGCCGCGCACCGCAGACCGACGTCGTGTGCAAGCACGCACGCCTGAGCCCCAGCAGCCGCACAGCAACTACATCAAGAACTACACCATCACCACTCGCGTACTCAGCCGCGCCTCGCAGACCGACGTCGTCTGCCGCCGCGCCCATCCGTACCTCAGCAACTGCACAACCGTACATGTAGTCAAGAACTGCGCCGCCGTACTTATGCGCGCAACCGCGCACCGCAGGCCGACGTCGTCTGCCAGCGCACCCACCGGTACCTCAACAACCGCACAGCTACACACCGGGAGCTACGCTGTCTTCACTCATGCACCCAGCCGCGCTCCACAGACTGACGTTGTCTGCAAGCGCGCACGCCTGAAATCTCAGCACCTGCATATTATTTTGTACACCGACAGCTACGCCGTCACCACCCGCGCACACAGCAGCGCACCGCCGACCGACGTCGTCTGGCAGCGCGCACGTTTGAAGCTCGCAGCAACCGCGTACCTGTAGGTGCCTCATCTGCACCATTACTCCTTCGGCCGCCAGTACAGCCGCAGCTACCTCGCAGCCGCAGCCACCTCGCAGCCGCAGCCACCTTGCAGTTGCAGACCCCCTCGCAGCCGCAGATGCCTTGCAGTCGTGGTCATCTCGCAACCGCACCCACCTTGCACCAACGCAACAGTCCCAAACGCCCCAACTCCACATTTTCACCATCCCTAACGCAACATTCCCAAAAGCCCCAACTCCACATTTTCAGCAGCCCCAACGCAACAGTCCCAAACGCCTCAACTCCACATTTTCACCATCCCTAACGCAACATTCCCAAAAGCACAAACTCCACATTTTCAGCAGCCCCAACGCAACATTCCCAAAAGCCCCAACGCCACATTGTCCGCAGCCCCAGCGCGACATCCCCAAAAAGCCCCAAC
>LGRX02006347.1:0-21961 GCA_001247695.2 Cymbomonas tetramitiformis
TTGATTTATCTCACATAAATATTCATGATGGTCATCAACCGCAAAATATCGTGTAAACATTGATGCATATGCACGCATACAACACTTCATAAATGTGCATCGTACCAATGGAATATTCCTTGTTTAACATGATCGTTAATTATTTCATTAAGGAATCGATGGTTTTTTCAAAAAGAATATTCTTTTTTTTTCGGAGCGGCGCCTCGCGGCGGGCAGGTTTTGCTCGCTCCGCTCGCGCTCCACTACGCTCGCGCTCGCTCCGCTCGCTCCGCCGGTGGCCACCGGCGTTGCCAACTATTACAACTAGAGTACGCTGAGTGCTCATCATACCGCCCACATTTTCTAAGTCAAATTCCTGCCGGCTAGTGGTCAGCAGCGAGTACCCGTGCCGCCTGTCTGCTCACGGGAAAAGAAGTAAAGACGATTGAAGCTGCCTGTCGGCTTAGCTGTGGACGTCGATTGCGAACTGAGAAAAGAGGTCTTAAATGCCTGAAAGGTCCGACTTACTAAACATGTCCAGCTGTCCGCTAGTGGTCAAAACTCGAATCACAAAATACATCGGAGAGATCCCCATCTCAGCTAGTGGTCGAAACACGAGATAAAAGCCCTGCCTGTCCGTTTAGAAATTAAGATGACCTAGAAGAATAACCATCGTAGGAGTCGCTGCCAGCACCACCAGACCCAGAGTCGTAGCGGTCTCCAGAATCGTAATCGGAGTGGTCAACATCCTCCTCGCAAGCACCACCAGAGTCGTGCTCCGCGCGATCGGAATGCTCGTGGGTGTAAGAATAATTGTCGTAGTTTCCGTCCGCTGGCGCAGCGCCCTCAACAAAAGTAGATGCGCTACCAGTCGAAATGTCTTGCTGCGGGAAAAACTCAGCTTCTGAAGCCTCCAAAACACCGCCATAGTAGTCGCCCTGGAAACCTGTGTCCAGGGCGGGCTGCTGTTCCAACTGAGAAGAAGAAAATGTCGGAGAGGCCAATCGGCCACCAGTCTCCTCCCAATCGTCGTCAGATTCATCGTAATACCCAAGTGGGTACTCCGATTCATCGTCACTCTCACTACTGTCAAAAACTGCGTGGATATCCTGCTCCGAATCAACGACACGAGAGAGGTACTCTACAGAATGATGGTAGTGACGCTCCACACGAACAGGAGGGGGCTGTTGTGGGAGCCTGCGCAAACTGGAACGCCCAGTCGCGGGTCTGGTAGTGGTAATCTGCGAAGAAACATATCGGGTGTCCAAAATTACGGGTCCAGTGCCAACGCCCTGCTCACAGAAACAGATCTCCGAAGAAGCCAGTGCATCGGACTCAGCACCACCAACTGCCGTGTCCTCTGAGACAATAATGACACTCAAAACAACTGGGTCGCAAACCGCAGAGGGCTGAGTCAAAATCTGCGGAGCATTCCGAAAATGATCAAGCGCTCTAGCCTGGGCTTGGTATAAAGAAACGAGCTGGACGCGTTTCAGGTGGTCCACCTTCTCCAATCTCTCGTCGCACGATAACAAAAGAGCAAGAAGCTCCCCATCCGACTAAATATTTTCGAGAGCCATCGTGGAAAAAGAAAGCGAACGCGAACAAAAGAAATGCCGATATCACTCTGCCGTAAATTCCCGAAGCTGCCGGATAGTCCAAGCGAAAACGAGAATCTGATTCCGTAAGCCGCGACAAAGACGGCTAAGCTCAAAATAAGGATAGAGCGAGTACGAAATAAAATTCACGCCAAAAAAACACAATACGCAAGCGTAAAGTGGTCCCATAACCTGCAAGAAACTAGGCAACAGCAAAGGGGAGAACGCTCCCGGCAGACATAGAACGAACTCAATAATTGATAACATACGGGAATTGATACGGCTGTAGATACAAGCGCCGTGAATATATTATCAATATACAAAGAAACACTGCAAAGTTGGACAGCAATGCAAGTGTACGGATGAGCGGGTTTGTGAGTGCAGTCTCTGTAAGAAGATCTGCTGAAGCACAACGCTTCCTCACTTAAGTACCATATGTCTCCCATCATCTTAGATGGTACCGCCATTGGGTTGTGAACCCGAGACGTAGGTTGAACGACCAGCATTGTGGAAACGACTAGTTCGTTCATGCTGCGCATGCGAGTTCCGCGCATGCTAAAAGCCAAGATGGTTCTTGTTTGTTATTCAAGATGTATCTTTGCGTTGCCATCATCGAGTTCGACTTACGAACTCTCGATGACAGGGATGCCTGATGATATGACATTATCATCTGGCGACATGTACAGTCATCGTCGACCGTACTGACGAATGTCATATCAATATATGACGCGACTCGACATGTACAGTCATGGTCGACCATACTATCGACTGTCATAAATATATGACACGACCGACTGACATGACATGACATTGTATGACATGTCTGACAGGTATGACACGTATGACATGTATGACACATATGTCATCGGTCATGACCCTGACAGATCTCCCCTCTTAAAAGAGTTGTGACCTCACAACGGGCATACCTTTGTATATGTCTATGATGTCTTTGTCGCTTCTTGCTGGTACCAGTCTTCTTACACCGATTTGAGGCGTCCCTCATGGTGTTTTTAGGTTATTGGGGGGAACTGAGTCCACTTTAGTCCCTCACCTTACAGTTCTTAGGATGTAGCCCACCTTTTCAAGGTTCAATGAATTGCGTTTCGTGATGCAGATTGACGCTGGATTACTGATTGATCCATACGTATCGTGCGTCAGAGTGACGATTCAAAGCATCCGAAGTATACGTTACGGATTATTTGCGCTAGCCGTCGTCGCTTTGCGCGATCGATGATCCCACGATTTAACAATTTATAATCGAACGATTCTCGGCCTGATATAGTGCACCCAACCTTTCCTCCCCTCCTGAAGCTACTATGGAGGTTCACAGGTAGCGATGGGGAGCCCGATTTTTGGGGCTTGTTTTAATGCAAACGGAGAAGGCCCTGCTTACGAGATATCGGAGGGTCTTTATAAGTCCACTTTAAATCCCCACCCGTCTGCCAAACTCCTTTTATGGTCCAGTACGCACGCTTTGACGAACATCTGTCGCGATGAGTGAGAATGGATTCGCCACGTACTAATGTGAAATTCGTTTTAGTTATGTGTGTCAAGCATAACTCAGGATCACAACTCCGTCCACCTCAGTTATCCGGTAGCGCGGATTTACTGGCCACAGAATCCGATGACAAACCACGGTCTTGGCAAAGGTAGCATTAGCAGTTTTTTCACAGATATTGGTACCCGCATATGCGTATCTGTGTAAGGGTATGATTTATACAAGGCTCACTACACCTTAGCAAGGAAGGATCAATTCCTGCTCCTGTCATATCAATTTGATGCAGGGTAAAAAATGTTAGGGATATAACCCTGAAGTTCTCGGGTTGCAGCCCATTGCACCGAAGGCGCATCGCAGTTATTGGGATGCAGCCCTGCAGTTCTTGGGATGCGGCCCTGATATATTTATACGACCGATGGATGAAAACCTCTTGGGTACATGTTTCCACGGCCTGATTATTATTAGGTCGGCAATTATTGGCAAAAGTCATTGGCTATCAGCTTTTGACTCAGAAGCCACAATGTTATAGAAGCTGCGACCTATTGTGATCATATGCGGCAGTTATGCCTTCAGCATACGTAGACAATATGATTATGTGGAACTTATAATCCCACTTAAGTTGCATCATGATAAATTTATCCAGGTGTTAACAAGTGTTCAGGATTTGATAAGGGGTTGACGCCCCACAAGCCAAAGGTCACTGTCTTATAAGACTCGCCTCAAGTGTGCGGCTTTGAGGATTAGCGTTCTGGCGAGGCACAGTCATGATGCTTCCTAGTCCAAAGAGCTGGAAATGAGAGTGCTCAAGATATCCAAAGACAGGAAGGCTTTTGGTTGGCCAGTGTTACTGTCAAGATGCTTAACCTTGATGGAATGGCATTCGGATACAAACTGTGCAACCATGCATGTGATTTATGCATTGGTGTATGACTTTGATGAATTGTCTCTTGTCATGAACCTGGAAGGAATGACGGGCAAATAGCTAGAGTGGCGGATTTACTCACTCGGCTTTGCTATTCATGAAATTCAATGCCTGATGGCACAACTGGCAATCCTTTGCTCAGATGCTTTCCTTAAGACATTGGCAACAACTTGTGTGCCAGCTTCTCTAGATTTGGGGAGAAACCATGGATCAACAATTTATGAATCAAAACACATGTATCAAGGTTGATTCAACGAATCCTTCAACTCTTGAATTTCGACAATCAGCATCTCAGGCTGTTGATGTCAAAGTGATGGTCGTAAGCTTACAATACAGCTTATTCACCTTTGAAAAACCATCGTTCTCCTATGTCAGTGCCCATCATATAAATGATAAGCCGGAGAAATATGCATCTATGATTTTTTCATAATGAACTTTATGTGTCAATAAGTCAAATAAGACTTCATTTGATGTTTCAATCGGCATGATGTACCGTGTCATCAATTTTATGGCTGCTATACACAGATGCTGGAACTTTTGATAAGATCTTTAATTTTCCAAGCAAAATCACAATGATGTGAATCAATTTGTGGCAGCTGTATGAAAATGAATGATTCTATACTCTTCCTCCCCCTCGCAAAAAGAGATGTATCAAACCAATCAGATTGTGATGGAGGATATTATTCAATCATCATGTTATGTGAAAAATGGTTTGATAGAGAATCAGACTGAGATTACTCATCGAATGTTTTAGAGGTAACAATGTCAATCTGAACATTGATTCTCTCTACGTCATACTGGCAATAATTATGCCTGACGTTTTTGAATGTGGCAAATGCCAGATGCTGTCAAATGCAGTCGTTGGGTTGCAGCCCACATACTTTGTCAGTTCAGGGTCACTATAGTGTACCCAACTTAGACAATGGTTCTGGAAAATGGAAAAATATTTATTTTAGATTATTTATTGCTGATTTTAGATTAACTCTTTTTCATGTTGATTTTAGATTAAGTTTTCTTGATGTCATCCGGCTATGACCGGTGGTCCTTTTCACGACTCGTGTTCAAATAATGTGCACACGCAGGTCAAACGCTGTAGTTCCCGCTTGCCATCATGAGGAAGCCTCCAAAAAGCTTTAAGAAGGTTTGTCTCACTTGTGATAATGGTGGGCGCCGTTGTAATAGACACTCCCGGCGTGTTCTGCTTGAAAATAAGGCCCCCCACTATCAACCCACAGCTTTCAAAGGCACTGTATTCGACGAGTATGTCCAAACTGGCTTCCGGCTAAAGTTTACAGACACTGTGAACCTATGGGAGAGTGACGATAGTGACGGTAACCCTATATGGGACTTTCGTAACCGCTATGTGTATCTCGAATACACGGAGGGTATGCCTTGGGGAGGGGTTGTACCTTCACGTGGGAACTGGGGATATTCACCGTGCCAGCGCCACTTGTTCTCTGGGTCGTTTCCCTTGTTTCACTACACTAACCATGTTGCAGGGTGGCAACTCGACGATATTATGCAACCTTTCTTATCGGTGTTATACAACCGGGCAAATAACATGTCATACATGGCTCGATTCTTGTATTGGTTATCACTATTAGCCACTAGGGAGCACCGTAGCGTCCACCATTGCGCAGCGGGCGCTATGCTTACCATTAGGCGATGTGGAAACACTATTGGCAAACTATGTGCAAGTTGTGCCTCAGAAATAACTGTGCACAATAGGGGGTACGTTTTAAGGCAGGATTGGTGTGCTTCAGACGTTTCTACGGGAGTGAGTCTATGCAAACACGTTATGGTTGACTCTAGTGATCTCGCAAAGGCGTACTCCCCTGCCACTGTTGTGATTTAAATATAATGTGGTGGCCAATACACCGGGGCTGGTTCAGTTAGACGCCTGTCATACATTTTGTATAAAGTAACGCAATAGCGCACTCCCTCAAAACCTTCAGAAACTACTCTATGTTTGCACCGCGCATCGCACTTTAAAACCTTATGGCTTTCAGAGAATTGGAGAAGGGTGCCCTTGCTATCCTCTCTAGGCGACTCCATCTCTAGAACCGCGTTCTTGTAGTTTCCAAGAAAAATTATGTATTGATGTGACACATCTTTTCTGTCCTCGTGTCGCTTCACTTCGCACTTCCCGGCTAGCATGCACGACACATAAAAGCACCAATCGCCGTCTCGCTTGTAATCCGCGTCTATTATTTCTAAGATTTGACCTGCTAGGATGTAAAGCTCTTTCTTCCAATACGGCTTGCTTGCACTTGTTAGCGGATCGTCCATGTAAACACCTTTTTTCTTGTGCCAAGGGTGGGGCGTCCCGAAAGCACTTGTGCCATCTAGCTTTGGGGCAAACCCCTCTTGCTGCACTGTTCTCCCCATGTTAAACCACCACCCAACATTCCAACCCTCCTTCCCTCCTTTCTTGCATTTTGCCTCGTTTGCGCAGCCACGCTCTATTATCTTGCACGTTTGTGCATGCAACGTTGCTTCAAATTCCGTGAGTAGTACCTTCAACTTTTGGTTATCACTTATTAGCACCGGCCGCCTGTTTCCGCGAATCCCACAAAATAAGTCCTCGATCCTTGAAAGATGCAACGTTGTGCTCTACGCCAGAATAAATAAAAGGTACGCTCCCAGCACTTTCCGGGTATCCTCTGTCTTCGTACAGCAATTTGTGAAACTCACTGACACTTTTCTTTAGTAAATCTTTTGTTGTCGCTAAGTTGAAAAAAATATACCAGGCTTCAACTTCTCCTAAACTACGGTCGAACCCCGGATACTTTGCAGGCGGTAGCAAAATCTTTAAGCCAAGTCTTTGGAACGCACTAGCTCTACTATCCCCCACCACAGGACGTTCGAACGAATGCAATAGCTTCAAACACACGATCGTGGCGTTGGATTGAAGACACGCAGCTAACAAAGGTTCGCACTTCCCTCTTGCATATGGCAAGGACGATATTATGATGTCTACTTGCGGGTTGAATTCTTCCCACTTGATTTTCTCTAAGTCTAGGCGTCTTATGCCTTTCGCAGGATGCTTATCGCTCAGAAAGATCGTCTTCGGTTTGAACCGAACTAGGTTGTTGTAAACGTAGCGAGGTCCCTTACCGCAGCAAAAATCCCCAATTTTTTTTTCCGTGAAACAAACTGCCAATAACTGCTAATAGAGGCGTGTATTGTTGTGCGACTGTGGGATAAAAACTAGTGCCTTTATCACATACCCTTGGTATCGTTATTTTAAATGGTAAATTTTTCAGAGGAGCACACCTCGTTGACAACGCACTCCGTTTTCGTTTCGGAAACAACTTGCTCGCGTTGTCGTCGTTTGCATTGTCGTTCGCATTGTTGTCCACAACGCGCTCCGTTGTTTCATACGGTTCAATCTCGTCGCATGTCGCAACCTCCGCGTTCACATTGTTTTGCCCTATGGGTTCAGTAGGTTGGCATATATCGGAGAGTTTTGGCGACTGGTTTGAATAAAAGATTTCGTCTACCCATGCGTCGTAAGCTACCATTGTATTATGCCTATCACAGCATACTTCGAGCCCGCTGTCTGTAGGCCGGATTGAAGCTAACGCGGAAAAAAATAAAGCCAGTTGACCTTCTTTAATTGCTTGCTCACTTCCTAAGATATGTACGTAATATGATTTCAACAAAATCAAAAGCTCTCCAACTTTATATTGCGAATACCCATTTCTTCCACCTGTGGACTCGAGTTGCGCAGGCCAGTAAATTGGGCGTATCTCTTCGAGCTTTGCATACGGTCCCAATATCATTGCCACTACTCGCCGTAAATCTTGCTTGCTAGGTGCTTTCGGACAGCATACACCGCACTTATCACGAGGCATCTTTTAGTTAGTCACAATCGGTCGTATATCGGCAACTTGTTTCTCAAAGTATTTCCCCCTTGCAACTTTCCGAGTCGCGCCAAAAACGGTATCCCAGTTATTCACGGCCGTGAATTCTAGATTCACGGCCGTGAATCTAGAATTCACGGCCGTGAATACGCATCTCTTGAAGGGGTTAGGCGGACCCAACAGACAGTGAGCCGCAAAAAAACCAATACCCGCACAATCACAGAAACAGCAACTGTCGTAGATAACTCTGGGGCCACGTCTTATTATTTAGTACTATATCTTCGACTATGGAACAATCAACACTTGCCGAGCTCTGCGAATGCGGACAGTTAAACAAGAAGGGAAAGCTCATTGAATGCAAGCAAGACCCGTTGACTATGGACCACGAGGGCAAACGCTGCACCCGGGTAAAAAGAGGCAAAGGCGAGCTGCGTTGCGCAAAATGCAGCGGACAATCAAAGAAACCCGCAAGAGGCAAAGAAAAATATTTGGACGACTTCGATCGTACGCGAGGAATAGGCTTCGCAAACAACTTCGTGGTGTCGTTACCCGAAGACACGCGACAACATCTGGAAATGCGCTCTTCGCTTATGTGGCGTGAAGCGTTGAACAAGGTGCCGGATTGGGACAAACTTCCTAGCGGAATGGTAACCCTTACCGGAGGAAAGCTAGAGGTGTTTCATGAAACCGCGAAACACGGGGGGGGGGGAATATTGACGGACTTCTACGACAACTTCCTCGACGACGAAGATCGGAAGCACTTGAACGTCTTCGTCAACGAGGTGGAGACGCAAGTATTAGAAAAGCTACGTAACTCGTACACCGTCGAGAACAAAGCGTTTTTAATCAACGACGACCTGGTTGCAGAGAATTCGGGGAAGGTCCTCTCGTCCCTAAGGGGGTGGCAACCTTGGCATCTTGACCAGCCGTTGAACCAGCCCCTCACCGAGCCCGCCCAGCACTTGGCGATCGTCGCCTACTTGGGCCCATGTTCCCCAACAAGGGTGTGCTCTGCGCCAACCCCGTCGTTGGAAGCGTCGATTGACCTATTAGGCCAATCGACGCAAGAGAACTTGAGGCTGAACTGCGATACAGCTTTCCGTGAGCAGCGCGCTCTAATGCTCCCGAAGGAAACCCTCGACGCCTTCGCGGTGAACGTTGGGGGGAAGGAGAAAGTGGAGTTGGGCGAGTGCGCCGTTGTGGGGGGGGTTCACCAAGGGGTGTCCAATGCGGATGGCACGCCCCGAATAGTGTTCTCCGCCAACTTGGCCTTGAAGGACGTGGCCTCATACGACCCGGATGTGCAGCTTAACCCAGTCAACTCGCCCATCCACTGGGGTTTTCTCGACTTCGCTGCCAAGGAGTACGTCAAGTACTTCCTCGCGGGCACGGACCTCGCCCCCACGGTGGACGATGCCAACGTGAAAGTGCTCAATACTTTGGGGGCAGACGTTATGAAGTGCTTGGACAAAGTCACGAACAAGCGAAGGCGTGAAGCGGAGGGTGCGCGGAAGCGTGGTAGGAGATAAGTAAGAGATTAGGCTTAGTGAAATAGGGGTACAATACGTGTATGCCATGCTTAGCCACGTGAAAAAAACATTTACATTTACAAGTTGATATATATCATTACTTGTTTTGGCAATCAAATAATATTTGTTTGTTGTACTTGCTCGTTATCGCTACTAGTCTTTGCTAATTTACTATCCTATATTAGCTCGAACTCGACGTTCAAACGTTCAGAAATATTCAAACTTGCATTGCGCTCGTGCCTCTCGAGAGGCACCACCATCCTCTGACAAGTTTTAGCGCACTTGCTGCACAACTTGTACGACACAAGGGAGGTGAATTTTCCATCGTCGTCGTTTCCATGGTCGTGGAAAACAATGCGAGTGGTTGCGATCTCCTCGCACCACACCCACGCACCCTGCTTGCGGTTGTCGACAGCGTAGTGGTCGAGCATTGGGAAACAATCGAAAGGAAACTCTAATGGCCAAACGCCAGCCTCCCCATACTCAACCATGCATATGAGGACCTTATGCAACTCGCACCGCTTGTTGGGGCGAGTGAGTCCATAGTGGGGATCCTTCGTAGGGTTCTCGTCTTCCCCGCGGACCACGACGTGCTTTTGCCAAAGCGCTGGGCAATTGTACGGGGCGGGTAGGTAGCCTCTGGAAGATTGATAGTCCTCGTCCCTATTTATTACTCTGTTCATTTTTTTATTTGCGGGCTAAGACTTAGTCAAATAGGTTTAGTCAAATACAATAGCGTCTATAACGTATATGGTATAAGATATCGTATATATAGCGTGTACTATATAATAACATATCACGTTGTTCGCATACATACTCCCTTGTGTTCGCATCTTACTATCACTTATCGACCCAAGGAAACTTTGTTAAAGTACGAAACAAGTATGCCCCAACCATGTTGCGACCACTGCGAACGGAAAGCGTGGCTCCGCGCTCGGTTCAACCGGGACTTGCAAGACCTGCAACAATCTTTCGCCAACAATTTTGAAGGGTACCCCGACCACGAGCGGTTCCTTGCAAGGTGGGCGGTAGTGGGTAGGGACCTAGCCGATATTCCCTTGCCACAACCTGACCGGCTCACTTGCAAAAGTTGCTTCAAGAACATTTGGCTACCACATGCTACCACGGATATTTACTTCACCTCCTGGGCCAAGTGGGAATTTTTATAAAGTAAAGCAAAGTACAGAGGTTGCTAGATTGATTCAAAAAAATACTTGAGAATAGTGTGTACACAAAATATTAATACTTGCTATTACACGTATGTACACCTTAAGAAAATTGTCTATTCCTTAGCTACGCATAGTCCGCACAACCATGTTCCTGCTGGGATCTTGCTTAGGCTTGGACGCAAGCAAAAAATATGGAAGCCCTTATTGCACACGTCGCATAACAGCATTTCATCTCCGTTGTCTTCTTCACCGCACAGTTCGCACGATAAACTTTTAGGAACTTGCTGCGAGCATCTGGCTTCCATGTCTAGCTCTACCACCTCGCGCGCTCGCTTGGATGCTTCCCGTTTCAGTTTCGCGGTGATCTTCCCAAGGGGTTGCCTTTTCAAGGCGCCAACCGGTTTTCTCGGGCGTCCCACTTGTGGGTGTCGGCCAATTATGTCGAGATGTTTTTCAAGAGGCGCCTTAAACTTCCCTTTGAATAAGCCAACAGCAATACTACATGCACACGTGACGCTCTCCGCGTAGATAGGGCACATACACCAGTGGTGCCCAAATTCGGTGACGTTATTAGCGTCCAATGGTCGTAAGATCACAAAAGACTTGTAGGTGTTCATGAACTGCTCGAAGGTGACAACCGTCGCAGGAGGGTGTTCAGGGTCGCGCATAAGGGCGAGGAACTTTACCACAAGGGGAGCAATCTCTTTCCTTTTATCCGCGATAGTGGAAGCACTCAACTTCTCGAAGGTCTTAAGGGAGGGAACGACATAGGAAGGACTGTCTGTAACCCCCAAGACGCCGGTCGTGCGCGTCATAAGCTCGAGCATGTTGTTGTCAATCATAAGAAGCGCCTCCCGCCAAATAGCTTGTGTAATAACTGGAGTCGTAGGTATTGGGTGTTGCCCGTCGTAGATCGTCTCCTCGTGCATGTATTTTAGCGCAGAAGGATGGAATACCTCGAGTTGGAGTTGCTTACGCAGGGTCATCTCGTCTTTCACGTGTCTATTCACGCACTCGGGACTATTCTGCGTAGATTGGATCCCTTCTGGCATGAAGCCAAGAACCCACCCACCCCACTTGCCCCACCAAGTCTCCACGAACCAGTTGCAAATATACTCTTCATCACGCTTGTATAGTTCGATGAAGAGCTTGAATGCACTATCACGAGCACCAACGATGGTGATGTTGTGTATATCCGTAACGCCCTGCTTGAAGCCGTTAACGTTATGAGCGTCGTTGAATAGCGCGGTCTTCTCGTTAAGCTTCATCATGCAATGCGACCAACATATCCCTTGCGTAATCTCTTCCGCGACAAGTGTACAGAGGTTCGTAGGTAACCTCAAGTGCTCTAGAACATGCGTGATGGTTTCCGGAAGCTTGGCGTTAGCGTTGAAGAAAGCGAGGGAGTGATCCAAAGTATGATAACGAGGTTGCCACACTTTCTGGAAACCAAGTTGCATAGCCGCGATCAAGCAAAAGTCCACTATTTGCGAAGCATAGGCGTCCTCGTGCGATTTGATGGCGAGCGCCCCGAGACGAAAACGCTTATCCAAGTACGAAGACCCGTTGCATTCAAGGGGTAAGCCTTGCCAGTTCGTCTTGTACGTGTCGTCGCGTGAGCGGTGATCCTTTGCGAGAAGTACCTCGAGTTTCCCCCAAGTGGTGTAAATCACGCACCACCTTTTGCGTTTCTGCGCTGCGACATAATCCTTGACGAGTTCGGTGTAGTTCTTGTAAAGGGCACGCAAGTTAAACTTCCCTTTGTAAAACCTTTTCGAACGCGTACTCCACCCTTGGACGACAAGCATGTTCTCTAAGATATGCACGAAGTACTCAGCAGACTCGCAAGCAAGAATTGAGATGAAATGTGCTTGAAGGTTCCGTTCATAAACGGAAAAGTCTTCATTCCAACCCGCCAGCTTCCAAGTATTAAGCTCATCTTGGGTTGCTTGGGCTTCGAAAGGAATAGGAGGCAGGGTGTTCGCGGAATTCTCGGCGTAATGTTCCACGGTTTCGAAGCCGCTCGGTTGGAGTACTTGTCCTTCAAACATGCAAAGCGTCCCCGCCGTTTTGCGATCGGTCACGGGGATGGCCAACAAGTTGGAGGTCTGGCAAACCTCCATGAACTGACCGCATGTCTTTATGGTTCTAAGCTCCAAGATTTGTTTGCGATTGTTGTACACAAAGCTCTTTATGACCTTGTAATCAACGACGTCATCGTCTTCCATGGCTGTGGTGACTGCGGTACTAAGCTTCTTAAAAATGGCTTTAGGCGGAAGCTTTTCCTTGATCGCCTCCTTACACTTGTCCTTTAAATCTTTCGACATACCCTTTCCTATGAAATAAGTATGGTCGTGTGTCCCACGGGTGTACATGTTGCATGGAATAGTAGGGCATAAGGTCGTTCCCTTGACAATTTTGTAGTAAACCTGACAACCGTGTGTATGCTGTAAAGCACACCTGAAGTTTTGAGTCACGGAACCGTTTTTTTTCGACCTATAATCCTTGCCAGACTTGGTCACACCCTCGAGGCTCAAGGTTTCCATCTTCTCTGTGCACTCTACATACGATACACCATTGAGGACGGTACTCCACACTAAGGGGACACGGGTACGTTTCGACTTTTCCATGTGGTTAACGAGGAATTCCTCTTCATCCTCTTCATCCGAATGATATATATCTTCCACATTTTTTCCCGGGCTTGTGAACTCAAAGTCGTCGGCCGCAGCCATGTTACTTTCCTCTCGTTTGGCTACGCGACAACTGCTTTGTGTAACGTAGTGTAACGATGGCATGGATGCATGCACCGGTAATAGCCAGATGAGATAAAAAAAACTTAATCTAAAATCAACATGAAAAATGGGTTAATCTAAAATCAGAGAGAAATAATCTAAAATAAATTGCCTACCCTGGAAAATGATTGTCACGATGAACAAAGAAATCAGTGATGGTACCGAAGTTAACTTTGGTATCGAAGCTAATGGAGAGTCAATCTAGAAGTGTCCGTAATGACAACAACTTACTACGAGTTGTATTTTCGTAGTTGATGGATGGCTGACATGTCATGCATTATGAATAGAACATGGCATTGCCTAGTGATATGTGTATATTCTTCAGCACATGATCATTTATCTCAATGGTGCCCATGTTATTTTTGGGCAAACACTATTCAGAGACTTGTTATGATAAAGAAATATGAATGATGAATGTGTCATTTCAATTCGATAGAATTGTGACTTGTTTTATGACTATAAAATTTCTGTCACCTTCCAGAATGAGGATGAATTGCGCTTGGAAACCGTATACAGATTGCGGGTATTCCAAGACTTCGTGGCCTAATGGATGAGGCAACAAATTTCTAAATATTCCAGAATGAACTTTGAAAGAGTTTTCATTCCTTAATGAAGCATGCTTGTCTTATGTGCCAAAATGATATGAAATTACAAATATGGTGTCAATCTATATGTGGATGGTTTATACCATTGTATGCTATTCCACAAATAAGTAATGATGTCAGAGTGAAAACTTTGGACAATTGCAACTCAGTACAAATTTGAGTGCATTCAAGCCCATTTAAATGTTCAGAATCTGAATCTAATGTACTTGTATATGTACAGGATAGAATATATTTTCTATGTGATTTTGGATTCAGGATCTAGAGTCAATGAAAAACTCCTTTCCTATTTCAGAGGATGAAACCTTTATTCTCTGAGGTGCAATACCTTATCTTAAGGAATAGTTTTTTGCAATATAAGTTTCAATCGATTTTTTCAAATCTGTCTGTCACTTTTATGATGATCAGATTGGTCAACTTTAGAGCATAACCATTTTCCCTCGCTGAAGGAGATGACTCCCATCATAGGGCGGTATATTGGCTGTTTCACATGACACATGAAAAACATGAATAATTCTTGGAGAATTTCGGGATAACATCCTGGATTGGCTGTGCTTTATTGCTCTATGCCCAAAAATGACCGAAGAGATTGCTTGCCATTTTTCAGCCATATGGCGTAGATGCTGTTACAACGGTTGGGTCATAATTTGGATAGCTATGTTAGCTATGTTGAAGGCTGAATAGCCATGATTGCACAGATTCTGCCTTTCATGATGAATAGACCTCTGAGAAATGGTGTCTGAAAAACCAATTGACAACAACTCAACCTTTTGGTATGATTAAGAGCTGATGATCCTTGTTGCACTACAATTGTTTAATGTGCACTAATGAAATGCCTTGTGATATATAATCTCACAGACTAGGCATTGCTCAATGGCGATATGATCAGATATGTAATGATCAATGAAGACAAGATGGCTGGTATGGCTCATTCAGTAGGTATAATTACCTCAAGGAGATGCCAATACACGGATACATATCAAGACATAAGGGCAATAGGCTTATTGTATAGCCTTCAAGGCAACTAGCATTTATGCTACATTGGTTAGCTCAGTGGCTTTGACCTTTCTAGGTGTTGTACTCAGGCCGTGGCCTGCATATTGCATTGAGTAATCTTGACACCTATAATGATCCAATCAGATGATATGTATGAAATATCAAGAATGGTTGCCCTTTTCAATGATCATCGGTGGCAGAGGCTATAGTGCTTGCACCATGTCAGTATACAATTCTAGTCTGAATACATGCTAGACCAGATGTATACAATGTCTAGGTCTTCAAAATCAAGCTCATATGAATGTCATGGCTGATGTATGTGTCAACTTTCATGGAGTTCTGCATGGTTTGACTGTATACAATCAGGCTTACCAAAACAAAAACAATGATGCAACTTACTTGTTTTATTATTTGTCTTTATTATTTATTATTTATTTGGTTTTTAGTTGTATTTTTAGCTTACCATCTTCCCCCCTCAAGGAAGTGTATTGCTAGGCGGTTGTCAAGCGCCGTTTAAATACAACAGAGGTCCGACCTCTATGTGATGACGTGGAAGCTTTCTATGAAGCTGGATAGCAATTCTCGGGTTGCAGCCCCTTGCACCGAAGGTGCATTGCAGTTATTGGGATGCAGCCCGAATCCACGTCATTAGCGTGGGTCATATAGTACCCAAGCGTGTGCTGTGTATATACAACACTACCCTCCAGCGGCGAAGTGGCTTGCTATTACCATCATCGTATGCTGTGGGATATCAATATATGATCAGAGAGCATGGATATATATATATGTACCATGTTTGTCAATATCGGAGAGACTATGTTTTCTTTAAAATCCTCATGACTATATGTATAATGGTGCTATACTGATGTCAACACCTTTACTCTGAGTGATTTATTGATTTCCGATGTGATGTCGTGGCAAAAAATATATGTCCACGTCATTGGCACGAGTCATGTTGTGTCCATGCATACACGATCTTAGCGCAGGTCACAATACAGTGCCCGAGCATACGCGATTTTAGCGTAGGTCACATTGTGCCTCCAATATATATTACTCATCTTTGTGAGTTTAGACAACATTGTGCTGATTGCAATGCTTTCTTTGGTGACTTATATATCACAGATTATACCAATGTGGTGATCAGTCCAGTGCAATATTTTGTCACCGGAATGTACAGGGATTGTGAATGATTGCAATCCAGCCGGAGGAATAATCCCAACAGCTTATTCTGTACTAATGAATTCATCGGAGTTATACTCATTTCGACGATTCTAAAACCCATGTCATTGTAGTGATGACAACTCATATGAATTTATAGGGTTTTTATCAGAATGCTTTTACGTGATGTCAATATATTATGAACAATTCACTTGCATCTCAGGACAACGGAGTTATGCTTGGAAGGTCTTGAATGGTGGTCTCCCAACAGTTATCAGCTGTTATTCTGGTGCCTTTCTGCCTTCAGCACTGGGACTATATCATCCAGTCTTACAGCGATGCATTTGTCCTTCCCACTCTTATGTACGGCTATAGTGCCAAAGTGTATCAGGTGGGACATATACATACATATATATATATTATATAACTATCATCTTCTGATCCAGGAAATGCAATTAAGCATGGTATCAGGTTGTATGTTATGTATATAGTTCAGCATTTCAAACTTATTCGAGAATGTAAATGCTGAGCAAAAGTCAACTTATAGTCATTGGGATATAGTTTCCCATCCGAGTTTACACTTTATTAGTGATGGTGGATTTAACGTTGTACAGATTTCAACGTTACTTGTGGATGCAGTGGTTTTATCAAAAGCAATCCATCAGAAATCACCAGATCGGAATATAAAATGGATATGTGTGCAATCCTATCCACCTTCTTCCCCCCTTGAGGAAGCGTGAACCCCTATAGGAAATCCTATAGGAAGCAGCTGTTACAGTTTTAGGGTTGCAGCCCTACAGTTCTTGGGTTGTTGCCCTACAGTTTTTGGGTTGTTGCCCGAAATGTTATCATGTCTGTGCTGATTCAGCATGATATAATAATGCCAAAAAACGAAGTTTTTCGAAATAATAGTGGCATTTTAGGGCATGTGTGGTTACAGTGGCCCTATTACCCAATACAGTGATTAGGGTGTTACATGATATCAGTAACCCTAATACATGTAAAAAATAAGCAGTATAATGTTTTTGCAAAGATTTTCAAGCAAAACTGCATTTAATATTTACATGAACGTAAGGTGGTTTTCAGGAGGTACGTTACACCCCCTGCCACACACATTTAATTTTAGGGTTGTTACAGGGCGCTACACATGCTGCATAAATCAGGGATTGTTATTTGATATATAAACATTCATTTTAGCAAAAAAAATCAATCCGAAATTTTCAAAATGTGTTTTACGTACAGCATTTTGAGCGATTTATCGTTACAGCAATAGCGTTACCCCTATATATTCAACACCTAATATCTAGGGCGTTACACGAGATATGACATATGTCATTATGATTTCCTGATACCTTAATAGGTATAAAATCATAATTTCATATAAAATGGGCACACATTTTTCATTTTGAAATCATGCGTGGAGCATTTTTACCCATTTTATAGCTTTTTTTTAGCTATCTTCGATGACATATCTCAGTGTATATGTGGAATATAAAGTACAGAATCGCTGTAAGGAACTTCACTGTTGCATATGATAAGTTTCATAGCAATTAAGTGAGTTGTGCTGTATATCAACATTTTATGGTTGATAGCATTCTGGGTTTTTCTGATTCAAACCCATGTACAGCAAATATACTTTTCTGATTATGTATATTTATTGATTTAAGTGGAAACACCCACTTTATTGATATATATCAACCTATGATTTGTTCTGAGCATAGGTCTGTGCTCTTAAGATTTATCAAAGTGATATATCTTATTTAGAACAAATCTGGACTTTTGTTGGATACAATCACATCAACTTCACACAGCATATTCATGTGTGTGTTTTGTCCTTAATAACTATGTCAGATATCATGTAAGCTGATCTGAGAGTTACATGCAATATTGATCTGATCAAGTCTGATTCAATTGTCAATATGCAGAGTAGTTTTTGTAGTTGCTCCAACGATGATATGTGAGATGAGACGCATGGACTGCACCCAACAGTTACCAGCTGTTTTTGGGTGCAGTATTTAGCCTTCGGGTCTGGAGATAACTCCATCCAGCCCTTCAGCATGGTGTCTTATCCTGTTTACCATTACTATCACCATCGCTGACACTTTCCACGCACATGTGTTTGGAAAGTGGTATCCACATTACCATATACAGTACAATTGATATATTCACTTTGAGTCAGTGAATCTCAAAATGTATAATGAATGCTAGTGTGTGTGCAGTGTATAGTACTGCTGATTAGTACTAGTGTGTGTGTGTGTGTGTGTGTTTACTTGTACACACTTTGCAGGATCTTTATGGATATCACAATATCCTAACAATTTATCATGCAGACAGTCAGCATACCACGTACTGATTACATCTAACATGATATATATAGTTTAGGGATTGTTGTAATTCCACGATAATCTCATTACGAAATGAGTTGCTGATAGATTTTACATGAAGCTCAGGTGAGCATTCCTTCAAGTAATCCACCATAGAATGTACATGTTACCTGGAGAGCATCTCGGCTCCACCAGGACACGACAAACTAATTATGGTGTTGAGATTACTTTCAGGCACCCTTTGCAACATGGATTCGAATATAGACTAGCATTCACTGCAATATGCTTGTGCTCTATGTACTACAGCTGTTATCGTGATCAAGCTGTACAGTATAATAAAGTATGTACCATTCACAACATTGCAATCATTCAGCATAAGATGTGTGCATGATATAGAAGTATATGCACTGTATATTGATGATTGCTGTAAGTGAAATGAGTGTATGTGTGTGTGTGTGTGCCGATCTGCACACACATGTTGTGCACAGATCATTGTGCTGCTGATAAGTATAATGCTGATGATCAAAAGTATTTGTGTGGTCATCGGAACATTGGAATCTGCTGCAGTATGATAATAATGCATTCACAGCAGTATGTATCCACAACATAACGATTATGTGCTCCCAGCATTCCTGTATATATACGATCATTCTGCATATGATTTCATCGCGCGTACACATGTGTGCTTCTCACTTCGTGTAGACACATCAAAACTGTACGTGCTAAAATCGAGCATTCCTCGCATCTTATGAAATCATGAAAGGTGTATATTATGCTGACAGGCCATAAATCATTGCACGCAGTGATTGTAAACAGTGCGTAGAGATGATTGCAAAAATCGCTGATGTACGTTGTATACAAATGCGAGCGCGCTGCTGATGAAAAGTATGTATTGTCGTCGCCATTCATCAGCACATGATACGAGCGCTGACATGTATACAAATCAAAATTCTGTCGATGACCACTATGTCATATATCATTCTGAACAATTTTCGAACGTGATTCATGCAAGCGCGCGCATGCTGCGATCCACTTCTGCAAAATATGTGACCATCGCGCAGTATGCGACCATCGCGCATGCTGCCATCTGCAAATTAGTGACCATCGCGCAGTATGCGACCATCGCGCATGCTGCCATCTGCAAATTAGTGACCATCGCGCATCAACATATATGAAGCCGTACAAAAAGCAATTCAGCGCAATCATGAAAATTGCGATACTGCGCTGATGATTTTCCGCGCGGAAACGATTTTGCCGATGATTTATCGCATCTGCGAACATGCATATATCCGCGAACCATTTATCGTGTACATTTCATTGCTGCGCCGATATATGCCATATGCACACCTTATCGCGTATATGTGCGATCAGCTGTTTCCTGCGAGTGCGCTTCTGCGAACGCAACAATTTTCTCGCACGCTGTATTCGCTATTGCAGCGTATATATTAAATATTCGATTTATGCGAGTGCGTCGCCTTATGTGATTAAGCTCCGCAACCTGCGCACATAAAATTCGATATCCTACTACTGCACTCACACTTTATGCGTCCTCAGTTCTTCGCCTTGACGAGTCGGAGAATACCACTGATACGGCTGTAGATACAAGCGCCGTGAATATATTATCAATATACAAAGAAACACTGCAAAGTTGGACAGCAATGCAAGTGTACGGATGAGCGGGTTTGTGAGTGCAGTCTCTGTAAGAAGATCTGCTGAAGCACAACGCTTCCTCACTTTAGTACCATACGTCTCCCATCATCTTAGATGGTACCGCCATTGGGTTGTGAACCCGAGACGTAGGTTGAACGACCAACATTGTGGAAACGACTAGTTCGTTCATGCTGCGCATGCGAGTTCCGCGCATGCTAAAAGCCAAGATGGTTCTTGTTTGTTATTCAAGATGTATCTTTGCGTTGCCATCATCGAGTTCGACTTACGAACTCTCGATGACAGGGATGCCTGATGATATGACATTATCATCTGGCGACATGTACAATCATCGTCGACCGTACTGACGAATGTCATATCAATATATGACGCGACTCGACATGTACAGTCATGGTCGACCATATTGTCGACTGTCATAAATATATGACACGACCGACTGACATGACATGACATGGTATGACATGTCTGACAGGTATGACATATATGTCATCGGTCATGACCCTGACAGGAATAAATACTTTGACTGACACAAGCAGAGTCACCGAAGATGACATACCGGAAATGGCACGTGACAATACGAACATGTCACAATGCCAATTCCAGCACTTTCACGTGGAGTGTGATATCGGGTCGGAGGATATATATATATAATGAATATATATATATATGCGGGTCAGACAGGCACAGGCAGTGAAACTCTCGGAAGTCTAAGATAGATCATAAAACATAATTGAGGGTTTTGTGCTATCGGAGACGGACGGAGCAGAACGGCATGCAAGTCACGGCAGTGACACATGCACTGCACTCCGAGGGGGGAAAGCAGGAGACAGACCCCCACCTTATGGTGGGGGGTGAAATCGGTCTCTCCATGACACCACCTCCTCCCGAAGGAGAGGAGTGCCACGGTACAATGTACACACTGTTATCCTAGGCCTGCCGGCCATCTACATCTGTAACCCTAAGGAGCCTTTTTCAGCTCAGCTAGTGTGGCATCTGCCTGCGCTGGCACAGATATAGTCGTCCATCCCACAGCTTCCGATCCAGGGTTTGTCAAATTGTCCCGGGATCACCCAACGCCCGTGCGGTGCCAAGGCCAAAAGTGGTGCAGCACCACCAGAGCAAGTGCGTCGATGAGGAGGGGTGAGGAGGGCGAAGGTGAAAAATGCGGTGAAGGGATGTGGTTGAGCGCATGGGAAAAGGCTCGAAAGGGACGATGGTGAAGGGTGAAGTGTGCGTGACAGCACCACCAGACACCACCAGATGGTCACTAGGGAGCGCATAAGGTGAAGGTGAGGGAAGTGGAGGGATGAGGTCGAAAGAGTCAAAGCACTCGTTGTCGATGGTGAACGCGATGGACTCGAGCTTGGTGTCTGGTGCGCAAACACCACCAGACACCACCAGACCATAGCCAATGGTGGAATGTTGCCGATGTACTCGAAAGGAGTTCAACGCTGAACGAACAGCGGCCATACGCGCACGCTGAGGTCCAGTGGACATGGTCGCTGACCACTGACTGCTGACTGCAAAATCTGCGAACCCAAAATTAGGGTTCCCAAGCGAAAAGCGAACTTCTCGCAAAATCAAGCAAATCAAACGATGAAAGGGTCAAATTGGGGTAGATTCTCGCGGGGAAAACGTCGGTGAAGTCAAAAACGTCGTGCGGTAAACCTTTTTCCCGCCAGGAGCGGTGCTGCTGGCCAGATAGTCGAGAGCGCGTTTGGGTTCTTGGTGTCAACGTAACTTTCCGTAAAATTAACTAAATCGAGCGATGTAAAAGTGAAATTGGGGTCAAATGTCACGAGGAAACCGCCGGTGAGGTCAAAATAGCCGTGCGGTAAACTATTTCTCCGTCAGTAGAGG
>LGRX02006348.1:0-42976 GCA_001247695.2 Cymbomonas tetramitiformis
GAGTGAGGAAGTGGACGAGCACGGTGAGCCAAAATCCGTGGCAAGGTGAGAAAGGAGCACGCAGTATTCTACCTTTAACATGTCTTTAGGATGTCGTTATGACTCGATTAGGATGCGCATAATGTGCTAACGACATACTAACTTAGCTGTTTACACAATCGTGGGCTTGGTGATATGCAGGCACGGCCGTATTACGAGAATATTGCGGGTGGAGATTGCAGGAAAGGTCTACATCTTACTGAAATGCGATTGGTTCGCTAAGCCGACCGACGAACAGATCAAGGAGTACCGTCGACGTCACTCCATTCTCGGCCCGGGTAACTTGACCAAGACGGTCTATACCTTCAACCCGCACGTAGACCGCGCGGCCTTTGACAACATGGAGCCATTCGTATTAGCCAATAGAGTAGAACAGCAGGTTGTTATTGTACCACATCCGTGCATGGAGACCGCGGTCATTCTCGACCCAACGGCCGACTTCTTCGAGGGATCAAGGACATAGGGCGACGTATGAGACATGAATCGCTGCTAGTTTATTTTTTGCTTGCCACATGCCATGCAGGCAGTTGCAAATTGTGACCTTGGTAACGACCCCTGCAGTAGTACAACTAACGCATACTTTATAAGGCGCAGTGCCGCTAGAGTGCCATTAGCGTACTGTATTAAATTTGCCTACGAGCATCCTAACTACGTCCTAACGCCAACCTCTTAATGACATCCTAGAGGCATGCTAACGCCATCCTAACGTCCCTACCTTTCCGAGAAACTCCGCCCGCGTACTATTTTCCCCGAATCCCACCATACTCCGCGGAATAAACTTCCCCTGGCCTTCTAGTCACCATAAAACGCCATCTCAGTGATCTGCACACCCACACGTGCCCCACCACTCACCCCTGCTCCAGTTGGTGCCAACGCATACTTATTAAGGCGCAGTGCCGTTAGGACGCCTGTAGTACGCGCATCTTAACAGGCCAATATGGCGTTAGTATGCATGTAATATACTATACTACCGGCATACTAACGCCCATACGTACTAACTGGCCTTTACTATGCCTTTAGGACACCTTTAGTACACATACTACAGTTTCCTAGGACCGTAGGGTAGGGCTTCCCTCCACGTTTTTACGTGAATATCCGCGATGAGCTTCATAGGGTTGTTCTCGTTGCACACGCTATCTTGGTGCATGAATGTCAAAACTGAAGGGTGAAAGGCACACAAAGGCATGCACTGTCGTGTAGTTAGGAACAGCTACAACAAGTAGTGTTTGAACTCGACCATGTTCGTATGTGTGGGCTTGCCTGCGGGTAGGAACCCATCCCGCCAGCCTCCCCACTTTGCAGTCCAGTTAGTAACAAACCACGACGTGATATATGCCTCGTCGAGCTCGTCATACTTGTCCACAAGCATACGTAGGGCGGCCTTCACGATAGCATCTTCGTTGCCGTCGTTTTGGGTTGGATCGAACATGCGCCGAAGGTATCCTACGTCTCGCTTGAATGTCTCGTAGTGCTCCTCCTTGCGAAAGAAAACGTTTTTTTCGTTAACTTTTCGTTGACAGTGCGCGTGGCACGTGCTTCGCAAGAGTACGTTTGACTCTTCGTTTGCAATGTAGACCGCGACCTCTGGTGTGGGGGCTAAATATGCGGTGGGCAGTGCACAGCCAGCTCACGAGATCGGGGAACCAGAAGGTCCCGTTGTAGAAGGCAAACGCGTGGTCAAGCCCAAACGGGTGCGCGGGCACCAAACCGCATGGTACAAGTGGTATATGGTTTCAAGTAGAAGGCGATTGACAATTTCACTAGCAACCGCGTCTTCGTGGGACTTGATGCTAAGGTAGCGCAATATGTATTGGCGGTTTTCAGCAGTTCCGCCGGGCTCCACAGGATACCTATTCCACAATAGCTTGTACACGTCGTCCCGTTGGAGCATGTTAAATTCAAGGAATTGCTTGAGCTTGGCGGGGGTGGTGTATACGACGACGAACCGTTGACGATCGGCTTGAACGGTGTAGTCCTCGGTAAGTTGCTTGTAGTTCCTATAAAATGATTCCAGATTGAGCTGACGCGTGTAGAACTTAGTGCTCTTGAAATTCCACCCACAAGCCGCAAGCAATTGCTTAAGTAGGTCTAGGAAAAAAGGTGCGGAAGGACTGTTCCCCACGGCGCGGATATTAACCTCAAGATGTTTTTCCATAGTTGCCCTCTCCACATTCCACTTAGCTTGCTTCCAGTCGGACAGCAGGGACAAGAGATCAGTGGCCTCGTGGGGAATGGGTGGGAGGGCGTTAGAGGATGGAAAATGCTCAGAGGTGACCCACGTGTTCTCGGGAGAAAGGAATTCGCCGTTGAAAAAAGCTAGCATCCCGGTGCGGTGCTCCGGCATGCCGTCGGTATCCTCGCCATCGTCATGAAGGCGAAGCAAGTTGTTAGTTTGTGCAACCGCCTTGAAATCACTGTATGTTTTGATTGCTTCAAATTTGAGTAGCCTAGGACGATGGTTCTTGACGTAGGAAAGCACTTGCTTGTAAGTAATTCTTTGTGGTAAGCCCTTCTGACCATTAAGCTCCTCCCACATTTGCATAGGTGCCTTGCGCTCCTTGTACCAAGTGTCTATTTCCCCCTTCACTATGGGATGCAAGCCTTTGCCATGAAACTCTTGGTGGGAGTGTGCACCACGCATGAGAAGAGAGAATCTTTCCTTTGTGTCACTGCAAACCCTACTCACAAGCTTGAATCGTAATGGGCACTCGTGCGTCTTGTCAAGCCTGCACTTGTAGGTTTGAGTTGTATCTCGAAACTTCTTGGAAGTGTAGGCCGCTGTAGCTTTCACGAAGCCGTCGGGGCATAGAGACCGCAACGTATTCATACACTCCTCCACTGAGTCCACACTGGTCAGTAGTTTATCCCAAGGTTCTTCGTCTACTAACTTCTTGCGAGCTCGTTTAGACTTAGTGCCCTCCGTTGGCATATCGTCCTCGTTATCCTCGTCAAAACTCTCGTATGCGGTAGCTACCTTACTAGGACTAGCCCACTCAAGAGCACCTTCCTCCATGATGCTCTTCGTTTCGAAGTGAGATAAGTAATGGTGTTCTTAAGGGAACACGAAACCGTGTTTACCGTACACGTGACTAACGAAGTGTCATATTCGATCGTTGCGAGTCGATCTACTGAGAAAGTTAATCCATTTCTAACCGGAAGAAAAAGTTAATAAAAAAATGTCAAAGATTTAATCCGGAATAAACCCCGAGCCGAGAACACCACCAGACACCACCAGATGGCAACCAAGGGATGCGCCGGGTGGAAGTGTAGAATGCGGAGTGTCGAGCTCGCAGAGGTCAACGTCCTCGCATTCGTCGATGGCGAACATGTCGGAGTCGTGCTTGGTGCCCGGTGCACAAGCACCACCAGACACCACCAGACACCACCAGATCGTAGCCAGAGGTAAGCTTTCGTCGTCGAATCACCTGTAGCGCGGAGGCAACTGCAGACATGCGCGAACGTTGATGATACGAAGCCGTGACTGCTGTAAGCTGTAAAATCTGGAGCCAAAGAGTTAGGGTTCCAAGCGAAAACGTAACTTTCGCTAAAATTAGCCAAATCGAACGATGGAAAAGTCAATTTGGGGTAGATTCCCGCATGGAAAACGGTGGTGGCGGCAAAAACGTCGTACGGTAAGCCAGTTGTCCGGCAGAAGAGCCGCTGCTGGCAGAGCGCAAAGTAAAGTCGGACAAATTCGTCGACGACAAAGGTGCTCGATTAGATGTCGGGTCGAGGACAGGGTGCTCGCGTAGATGTTGGGTCGAGGACAGGGTGCTCGACGAATTTTCCGGTGTCGATGAGGCACACGAGGTCAAGATGGAGGCGTAGAGGACAAGGGTGCTCTGCCAAATCACGGGGCCAAGGGGCGCGCGCACCGCACACGGTGCGGAATCAAAGACGGTGAGAGGGTGAGCGAACACCCGCCAGTGGTGGGGCCATAACCTGACCGAAACACTAAAATATATACAAGGGGTGGATATTTATTAGGTTTCAAGAAACTCGGGAAACATGCAGGTGTAAACCCCGAGTGCGGTCACAGTCTAAGATGAGATAATACAATTACCTTGGTTGTTTTGTTAGCGGGTCGGACGCTGCAGAATGACAGATGCTGATGTGGCACCTCAGGGCGAGGGGTGAAACAGGAGACACTCGCCCCCACCTTATGGGGGGGTAAAAGTCACTCTCTCCATGAGTGGTCACCATACTTAAGGACATGTTACCCGAACCAGAACCGACCTTAAGTATGGTGACCAGATTACCATCGACGCTTGAAAATCGGTGGGGAGCTTAAGTATGGTGACCAGATTACCATCGACGCTCGAAAATCGGCGGGGGGTGCTTCAGGACAATGCTGTTCGAATCGCCTTACTGCTTTTGGTCAGGTCAACTTTCGCGAAATTTGGGGGGCAAACTCGCGAAAATTGACGACGCCCACGCAATTGTCGACTTTATAATTTATAAGGCCGAAATCGAGTCTGTGCGTGACTGGCGCGGGCGGGTTTTCCCAAGGACTCGATGAAGTTGAGAGTTGAGAGTTGAGAGAAAACGAGATACACTGACGAGTTAGAACTATAACTAGGTTCCTGTAAAGTTATAACTTGCTAGAAGTAACACTCTGCCGTGTCATCCGAGCCGTGCCACTTCCTAGAGTGTATGGCCGTCATCGGCCCTGGACCGCTAAACCCGCATTGTCTACATAACGGGCAACTTATTTTAACTTAACACATTTTGAGAAAACAACCTTGAGCGGGTATATCAGTTTATTCTGTCTGCGTGTCTGGCAATAAATAGATAAACGGTTTGTTAGTTTCGGCGGTGTTAGCAACCTGGGCGGACTGAATTATAATTGATTTCGTTGTTTTTTTTCTCCATACATCGATTTTTAGGGAAATATGTATTTGATATAAAAACAAGAATGTACGCACGGTATATTGGGTTCAACGAGGAATCCATCGTGCAGCTACAGTTACCCCCCTTCAGTGAAGGCAGCCTGACATCACGGCATACTCGAACCCACCGCATTCTGGAGACGCATTTTCGACAAAATCTTGAAAACAGCAGGGTGCTTTGAAAGTCGAAGGGAACACGGCTCACGTTTCCCTTCTATTTTCTATTTCTTTCATAGAATCTGCATACTAGAAGATCAGTGACATATTTTCACGTTTGTACCGTATATCCTAACTTCGTGAATAGCTATCATAATCCACTGACCATTCCCCCCCTTCAACCGTCAATCACCGAATCACCATTACGGCATCATTGGCGAACTTCTCTCGTTCTCGTTCGATCACTCGTCGAGATAAGCACACATGTTTATCATCCTATTTTCTCACCGGTCGTCAAACTTATCGATTTACTCTCCGTATTTTCTCCCTATCATACCAGTGCAGATTCACACTTTTCTCTCCTAATCGTCTGTTGATATAATGAGATGCCTCTCTTCCCTGCACCCTGATCCGCCTAGAGCATGCTGAGCAAGCTTAATTTGCACTTTCTTGATGTATATGTGCATATGTACACATTCGGGTAGGCATGTGGGACACCGACACTCGCGGTTACCTTGCACTTTCTAGATAATTTCTGCATTGCATATCATACGTATATGATTTGAGTGATATTACAAATATGATCTATTTCATAAAATAGGTAGTCACATTGGCCAAATCTCGTCAACAAAAGACCAAGAATTCCTACATACACAGCATACTGGGTGCATAGATGAAAAACGGACAGTACATATAGATACATCAAAGCTCCCTAAGTTGAACCCATGAACATTCCGATAGTGGCGATCAGGCGCCATTGTGTCAGCCTCAAGCAACTGGTCAAGACGGCACATTAAATGTGACGTTTCTGAGGCACTTCTTCTTGTGCTCTCAAGCTCTTGAGAATCTTCAAGTGGTGAAAATAAAGATGTTAAATACTACCAATGGGAAAGATGCCAATTTGAAGGCCTTGTCGAATTCGGTCAGTTTCATTCCTTCGTATCACTTGGCAATAGTTAATCTGCAAGTGCGAGTTCTCCACGTGCTTGTCAGTTTTCAACCTCAGTGGAAGGTCAGTCTCCGTGAAATGCAATGACAGGGCATTTCATTTGCAAGTGGTTCTGCTGTGTGAACGGACCTCCCTGGGAATTTCAGTGTTACTGTAGGAGTACAGGCCCACCAACCTTTGATGGGTAAGGTCAAAATACAAAAACAACTGAGGAGGCAAGCCCGGAAGTCGAGGCAGCTTAGAGGAGAGGGGGAGCACCTCTATCCTTCCGAGAGGCGAGGGCATCACCACCCCCACACCGGCGGACACGCGAAAAGAGCTTTTGAAATCATTTGCAACCTTCTTGGTGTCTGCAAATGCCCCGACCCAATAGCTTGGTAAAGATACGGCCTGAACACGAACGCTCAGGGTACACCATGGAGCATCGCTTGTAGGCTACACAGCTTGAGCACTGCTGTAGCAAATGTGGTTCACCCTTCTGACACACAGCGCCTGCACACAGGCCGCACCTGAGATACCCATTCCGACTCCCATGATGTTGCCTGCACTCACGAAGGCTTGTCCCCGTGCGCGCATATCCTGAACATGACACCCAACATACTCCAAATCAAACACCGATCTCCCTTCAGGGAAAAGTTTCATCCAGCCTTCTCCGAGTGCACGGTGATCTCATTATAGTGAGTACAGGATAGGAAGCTAAGACAATTCTGGTACCCACTGCTCCACCCTCACAAGGCCCACTTCTCATTCACTTATAAATGCACGTCGCAAGGTTGTTTGAAAGACTTCTTGGCGCCCAAGTCAGCCAGTGGGTGCAACATGACGGCAGGGGCACGAATGCTGTGTGCTTCTAGGGTTTGTAAGCTTAGCAGGTTATCTTGGCAACCGAGAGGTCAAGCCTAATGAATCCAGGAAGATAATGTCGCCACCTGGAAAAGGCGATGGGGGAACTCAAACGTGAAAGCAGCGGTAGCGTTCATCATCAAGTCTCCGCCTAGGAAGTCCCTCTTAGGCCTGCGACGGATTCGCGGAGGTTAGAAGCGGGCTCTGTCCTGCTGTGAGCAAAGCAAGGGAAAAAAGACTTATGCCCATAGAGTTGCGTGGCGGCTCTGCCAGGAAAAACGTGCTGGCATGATAACTCCGAAGACCTTCAAGACAGACGAAGGCGTGACGGGGGGAAGACGACATACAACTCCTTAGGGGCTTCATTTGCGCTTTCCTTTGCGGCGCGCCTAGCGTCTGAAGGGCCTATGCCTCGCGTGCGGAAGCCGCGGAAAGAGTTCGGCCCGCCTGCGCAGCACCGGCGCCCCATTCAATAGAACGGAAAGCAGCTTTAGGTTCACCTGCGAATGAGCTGGCACTGTGAGGAACGATCGATAGATGAAGAACAGGGGTTGAGATCGCGGGTGTATTAGGGAAACTATGTGGATCGCTTCGACAGCAGGCGGTATTGACACTCACCGAGGAAGAACCTCTCCGAAATGCAGGTGGAATCCGCTGTGGTATTGCCCCATGGGTGAAGTACGCCTCCTGCATTCACACGGAAGCAGGCCGTTTTTATACACTGTAGCACCTCGACGGAAGGGAGCTCTCACAGAAAAGCTGTAAACGATAAGCACAGGTCTGGTATGAAGGCATATGGAGTGGCAACCGTAGCGGACTTACCTTGAAGAGATAGGTTGAGACCACAGGTGTTCGTGAAGGGAATTGCAAGACTGGTTGCTAGCTCGGATCGGACGAATCTGCCACCGCGTTGTAAGCTTAGGGCGTCAGTGTCACACGGTCGGTTTTGCATCCACCAATGGCGAGTTGCGAAGAACTGCGCGTCGTTGGAGTGATTTTTGCCTCAGGTCGTCCGTAGCAACTCGCATGGAATATAATGAAGACTTGCAGGAAGATCGCAAGCACAAATCTGGATAAAAATAGAGCGAGCGCAACCATGAACAACTGTCACAGGTATCAGGCCAAAGAGAAGAACTTTTAAGTAGACAGAATCGCGTCGTGGAAGGCGAATACCGTTCGAGCGAGCTGCCGGGCCCAAGCCCTGCCACCTCGGTGTTGAAGCGGAAGGCGTATCCTCGGGTGGGAATGTAAGGGTTGTTGCGTGCGTCCAGCATGTAAGAGTACTTTAGAGCGGACTTCAGACTGTAGCCTGCCTGCTACAACGCCTCCGCACAGACGTTGCAGCGACCTAAGCAAGGCTTCCAAGTGGGGAAATTGGTGTGCAACTCCATCTCTTCCGACCAAGCAGCGCTTCGAGTGGCAAGGCCGCTCGCGAGCGTCAATTTCTAGAAAGAACAAAAAGAGAATAAGCTGTTCGCACCTGATCGCGCACGGACTGTGACGCCAACTTGGTAGGCGAAAGCAACCGCCAAGCCCACTCATATGCCAACTCGTGATCACCACTGCAACAAACACCGAGAATTACCGCGATGACTTTAAACCCTGCATAGATGTTTGTGCGAGAGTCTACAGACACCGAAGAATAAAAAAGGCTATTTCTTTGAGAGATATCCTGCTCAGGCATCGTGGCCGGGCCAGCCGTCTTCAGGTCACAAAAACGCCTCGACAGCAGCTTGCCACTTTCGTGCCGATTGGTATAAAAGTATGCGGGATTTGGCCCTCGTGTGTGGGGCCAAAATACGTACGAGGATTACGATAGTTCACGCCTAGGGGCCGCGCACGGTTGTCAAAGTAGGCACTACAAGCTTCGAAAGGACGCTAACTGTTGCAAGGCACTGCTGGATAGGAGTCACCTGTAGAAGTGCGTGGAAAAGCCGGTAAGGCCCTCAACAAAAGAGCTGGACTTCTCGTTGCTGTTCTCAGTTTTAAAAGCGCGCATCTCGACTTGGGACTCGCCGCCTGCGGTGTCAGACCAAGGATTGGTGATCAAACTCAGATGGTCGGTTGCGAGGGATCGACTAACCTGCCTCCTAATTCGGCTTCATATTGCCGAGCACCTTTCACAGTGGGCACCACTTTCGAAACTCCCAGTGAAGCTTTATGACGGATCCCCAAGGGTTAAGGTACCCATTGGATGCCGAGGATGGGGTTGCTGGCCAGGAATCGCAGGAAACGAGTTTCAACTTGGTATTAGCTGATGAGACGTGTGTAAAGAAGACCGAGTGGGCATCGAGTGGAAAAGGATCGTCAACTTCGTGAGCAGAATGAAGATAATAGTGTAAGTGACTGTACATCCTTATGGAATCAAAGTTGATGCACTAATCCTCACCAAATACACGTGGTTGTAGAAAACTCGCTGTGTAAGCGGTGCTCTTCTGATTGCCGAAGCCAGCGTTGAGTTCCCACGTTTCCGCCGAGCCGAAAAAATTACGCAACTTCACCGAGCCTTCCACACTTTGCTCACTCCCCTGTATAACGGTACAACATTCGGGATAACCCACCCACAACCCTAAAATGTGTCACTGCTTAGCGGCTGCACTCGCGGAACGCTGCAGCATGATCCTCAAGGCACTAAGCGTCTCGGTGTTCCCATGCCGGAAATATACTGAGCGAGGATCGTTGCAAGCCCAGCCGGATGACCCGCGGGAGTATGTAGCAACTGCCCTACTAAGGTGAAGAGACTCCTTAAACATAAATACGTCCAACAATCGGCAGAAATAAAGAAACTACAAATGTCTCAATATGAACACAAGCTGGACATATCGGAATAACAGTAGTTCAAGGCTTACCTGGATATAGTATCCTCCGGTTATATTATGGACGTCCTTCTCACTTACAGTGACAATCAAGTTGGTGGTACCGGGAAGGTCCTGGCAAAGTCCAGCAAATATCAGGGCTGTCGAGCAAGGCACGCGCGGTCCTCACCAGAAACAGGCGCAAACAATTTTAGACCACTGTTAAACATATTGCGTGCAGAACCTAAATTGGCCAAGATTGGTCTTACCTCAGGTCCAGCATCGCAAAAGATATCGACAGAATGGAATATATCAAGTTCGCTCAATTTCGTAGATGCGTCGAGCAGCGTATCCTTCAGCTCATCGAGTGTTTTTGCCTCGCGAACCTACATCATAACATGAAAGCAAAATTCTCAACTACCCACGGTAAAATTCAGAAATTTAAATATGTATTTTTCCCTCACCGTTTTGAATTCGCGTTCGATGATAGAGGTGCGGGTACGCTTATAACCCTTGATCTCGATATCATGAACTCTGCATTCTTTACCCTTTAAACGCTCGAAGCGTTCTGCAAAGTCTTCCTGATCTGCCATCCCTTTATTTCAGTGGAAATATCCACAAGCAAGATGCTATTGACCTGTGATTCAGTTTGTCCTCCAGTTATTTCCCGATCTTATCTGTCTTGTGTCAAAGAACTCGAACAAATATTTGTTACCGTAGTCCGGTGCCCACTGTAGCGTGAAGCATCTTTGAGTTTCAGTTTGCAGTTTCGAGATACGAGTTTCGAGATACCATACCATCACGATCATGATCAGTTCGACTTCGTGTCACCACCGGCGCGGGGGAGTATTTCAGTATAAAACTACAAGTAACAAGGGTAATACTACAGACGCAGACGCTGGATTTCAGCCTGGTATGACACAATTCCCAGGTTGTCATCTCGCGATATCGAACCTGAGTTATGACCGTCTATCCACACACATTGAGCCGCAGCCGTCACTGAAAATTTTGCTCTCCATAAAATTCCTAGACTTTTCCCACGGGCAAACCAAGGGGGGGGTAAGCGATCCTACACTAATTCGACCATGCTGAATCCATTTCCGAGCTCAAATTTGCCTAATTCCTAATAGGGTGTTACTGGTAACCCCTTAAAGTCGATGCACCTTGCACCTTGCGCATCCTTCTCCATGCTTAGTTAGTTAGTGATGCATCACATAGTAATAGAGCTAACCCAAGGGGTGGAGGTTTGTCATTGACTAATTCGGTCATATAGAGTCCATTTCTGGGTTGCAACATTGACTTCTCCACGATATATTGTTACTTGTAACACCTAAACCGACGCGGAATCCGTTGCACCTACCTCGAAAGACACATGCGGTCTCGGTAGGTAACTAGTGCCACAAAGCATGCGTTCATGGACTTGATCACAAAGCTAATTCATATATGGATATGCACGACGTTTTCATGTGGTGCGATGCATACATAATGCGCGATGCGCGTACACGACGTGGATAAGAGAGTGGTATTATTCTCCTGTAACGATGATCAATGCAAATATCGATTCATACGATGCAGCATGTCGTGGTGTCGCATGAAGTGCATTCCGATATGTTATTCGTCGTCCACGTATCGATTCACATATAGTATTTATTCAACATATAATCAAAGGAAGTGATCTCAAATGATATTACACGGGATATTTATCCCAAGGTGCCACTAGTTCACGAGCGACCCGCAAGTTCAGCCAAGAAGGTGCACGCCTTGCTTGATCCAAAATAAATTACTATCAAGGAATACTAAAATTGGGGATCCTCCCGAAAGTTATGCACATCGGATTATAAGGTTCTCATTGATATTTCAACCGCCTACGCCTTGACTCATCCAAGTCATTCTCTGCACTCGGGCTCCTCTCAGAAACTCGCGATGTGTTTGGTGACACACCGGGGAGATGCTTCCCCAAAGAAATGTCAGGAGACGATTGCATACTCACTGGATCTCCTTGATCATCCTGCATATGCGAATCTGTCTGGGGTTGCTCCGTGGCCGTCTCAGGCCGTCTCAGGTATGCATGTGTGTATTTATATGATAGTAAACGTTACTATATGTATGTGTGTATTTGTAGGATACTAAACGCGTACCGGAATATCCAAGTACACTAGATATCAGAAACTCCCGTACTCGTGTGGATAAACTGTATAAGATAAATAAACCCTAAGCTAGATATACCCGGAACGGTCTCGGACGGTCTCGGTGTCTAGCCTACCTGTGACACAGCGTGTGTCACAGTACGAACCTACAGATCAGTCAGTAGTCCAGTGTTGGTCCTAGGGATCTGTCATAGGGGCCTGCACCGGGACTCCCAGTCAGGGCTGCCTATACAGATTTCAGCACACCACCCCAGCACTGTGGGTGGTGACTGGCTAGGAGAGTCAGAAAATGTAAGGCTGTTAGTGTTAGGGCAGGAGCTAGGTGACAAGTCCAACTGCTAATCTAACTGTGCAATTCTGATACACAAATTAGAACCCTCTAGCTAGCACAAGAGCAGAAACTTACAGGCAATTAAGGTCCTGCTAAACTACTGAAAGGCTCTGTGCCAGCAAGTCAAATTGAAGATCTCAAAGGTGTCAAAGCAAAACCATAAACCAGATTGAAGAAGTGTTTGAAGTCACAGGAGTTCCGCACACCACCATGTTGGTGTGCCTCCAGAGTGAGCAAGAAGTCAATCGACAGTGTCAAAGTAGTCAGCGGTGGCCTCACGGAAGTCCATCCCATAATAGGAGGTAAAGAAACCAGCACCGTAGTAGTGCTCCGCATCAAGAGGACCGCTCTCATGTAAGGCCATGCCGTAGTAGAATGCCACGTCAAAGCCCAAGTCCGCCCGAGCCAAATCCTGAAATGCTAGCAAGCTCAAAGTGTCAGGAGGCTCGGGCGGCTGAAGCTGTGGTAAATCGCCAGCCAACAAGAGATCTTGAGCCGGCATCACGGAGTCAACAAAATCACTCGTAGAGTAAAATGACGGAGCCACCCAATCGAGATCACCACCAGGCGCAGGCACCTCCGTAGCCGGTGCACATGCCGACACGGCAGAAGCTGCGGACGCCGAAGCAGATACACCTGCAAAAGAAATGCACAACAGAGAGAGCACCGCGAGAGCGCCGATCGCCGGAGTGCCGAAGCCGAAAGGCGGCACACCGCATCCGACAGCACCGGACGGAGCCCGCGGCTTAATCGCGAAAGTACCGTCGGCATAATCCTCGTAGTCGTCCGTGTCATAGCCTGTCAGGTCAGAGGGGTGGACGGCGGCGTGATTCACCGTCTGCACGAAGCCTCCGAACTCACCGCATGTCGCCTCTGTGGTGGTTACCCGCGCCGATTGAACTGGCGCGGGCCGTACATCCTTCGCCTGCGAAACAGGCATAGCAGGGGCCGGCACGGCGGACGCCGATACCGCCGCACCACCTGCCGGAACCTGCCCCTTCGGTGTGATCCCCGCCGCAGCGGCAGGGCCACACACCAAAGCCGACGCATGCTCCTCAACCGCACTCCCAGGAACAAAGGATGCGTGAGTGTAATGTACCTTTCTTGGGCGGCCTGAACCTCAGAGGTGAGGGCATCAAGCCGCCGCAAGATGTCCTCGTCGTCGGTCCCGCCAGAAGGCGGAGGCGGCACGCTGAATCCGTAGGCCGCCACGTCGATCCCACCGACGCCGTCCGCGGAGAGCACCGCGGGCGGACCATACGCCAATGCCGCATGCGAGAAGGCCTCCGGCCCACTGTCCGCCGCGTCCTGGAAGACCTGCACGAGCGCCAATGCGTGCAGGCCCTCCGCGTCCTCCTGCTCAATGGGAATGCAGAAAGCCGCGGCCGTGGCTGGTGAGTGTTGGCGACCGCCAAGCGGGCAGTCGCGATACGGGTGATATACTTCACCTTTACCGGCCTTGCGGCAGCGGTGGCACAGCGGCTTCGCTCTCATGCTGTCGCGGTCAAAGCCGACCGCGGGGGGGCTGCCTGCACCCACGCGAAACCCCCTCGGATGCTGCTTCCCCCGATGCTGCGGCTGCGGCTGCTGTCCCCCGCCCGCACGGCCACCTCGCACCAAGGCCTTTAAGGCCGCGATCTCCTCGAGGAGCACCGCGTACTCCGACGACGTGACCAGCGCGGAGGGCTTACCGTCCATCCCCAGCACCTGCTTCTCACGTGCCGACGCCCCCTCGTCCGACTGTGCCCATGCCTGGAAGATGGCCACGACGAGAGCCTGTAGCGAGCGGAGAGTAACTCCGCCGAGGTCACCCGCAAGCGGATAACGCACCTTCACCGCCGCGTAGAAGACCGGGTCGAGGCGGTTGTACAACGAGAGCTTGCGGGTCTCGTCGGTGGGCCGCCAGTCAGGAGCGCGGTTATCCCGCACCAGACGTTGCTCACGAGCCAAGATCGGCTGCGGGTCAACGCCTGCGGGATAACGAAGCGCTGCGTGCTCCTGCTGGTGGCTCTCGCGTAAGAACGCCGGCACGCTCCCCTTGATGATGTCGATGAGAGCCCGACGTCCATCTCGGTCAGCCGAAGAGTCCGTACCCCGAAGCCAGGTGTCGGCCACAGAGTTCCGCTCCACGACGAGGGCCAAGACGTCATAGAGAAGCCCATTCACCTTCTCGATAACCAGAGAGGTGGGGTCGTCGAGGTCAAAGGGGGTCAAGTCCAGCCCAGCGGACTCAAACTCGGTCCGAAGCTGCACCACCAACTCGGAGAGACGGTCGGTGTCGTCAGTGCCACGATAATGATGTTTCTTGGAACCAAGGATATCCTCGCGGATACCCTTGGCCCAAGCCCGATGCAACCTCCCCTTGTAGACCACGTCAACAGCGGCGTGTTGGTCAACAAGATGTTTCCGCAACGCGACAGCGGTGTCGGAGTTGCTGGAAACAGCAGGGGGCACCACAGGTGGAGTGCTAGCGGTCGGAGTGTCCCGAACCGCATCCAAAAGCCGTATAGAGGCGTCCAAGTCGGAGTCCTTCAATAGGCGTTTGCGAGCTCGTGTAGATGTAGCCATTCTTCTGAAAGCCAGAGAAAAGATGATGCGCGGTAGCACGTTTGGGTGTTGTGGCGGAAATGGAGAGATGACGTAACGGCAGAACGTGCGGAGCGGCGAAAAGAGCGTGGGGCACTTGCAAAAGTCGGAGTGGTCGAAGGTGTCCGGATCACCAGCCCAAAATACGTAAACCAGCGGGATCAGGGCAGGTAAAACAACGCAAATGAACATTGCCACAACCGAGCAATAGCAACGCGCGGTGCCCATGACTCGCAGCCGCAAAAGACGTCTACCGTAGAATCATGTCCAAATCCTAGTCGCACCCAAACGCGCAAGTGCGCACCACCTCTTCAAGCGGCTGCTTAGCCAATCATGGCCAAGATAGCAAGTGGAATGAAAACGTGGATGGGGCCACGACCTACCGGAATATCCAAGTACACTAGATATCAGAAAGTCCCGTACTCGTGTGGATAAACTGTATAAGATAAATAAACCCTAAGCTAGATATACCCGGAACGGTCTCGGACGGTCTCGGAGTCTAGCCTACCTGTGACACAGCGTGTGTCACAGTACGAACCTACAGATCAGTCAGCAGTCCAGTGTTGGTCCTAGGGATCTGTCATAGGGGCCTGACCGGGACTCCCAGTCAGGGCTGCCTATACAGATTTCAGCAACGCGTAACTTCTACACCGTGATTTATCATACAAGGGTACGCCACAGTAACAATAATACTTTGCAGGACAAAGGAAGGCACAACAGGTCAACTTGTCAAGAATTAGCTCTTGTGACGTTTTAGTTGTGAGTCGGTTCAAATTATTCTAATAGTTCAATAAGTGAAGTGATCGATCGCTGAACATGCATGTATGCAAACTGCACTGAGGTACACACCTTAGGAATGACGTTGGCACTCAACCCGAGATTACGCAAGGTGGCTGACTCCTGCATCACTTGAAAACTCCAGAAAGATTTGCCCGGTCGCAAGCGTTTATCAACGAAGGTCTTAACCATCGTGGGGGTGATCCTCGTGGACACCCATCTCAATTTGCCCTTCAGACTCTGGGTAGTGCTCGCAGAACGCTTCAGCTTCGTCTGGGCCTGTTTCAGCTCTTTTTGCAAAGAGACAAGCTGGTCATCTCTTCGATCTGCTGACCCCCACTCTCGCTGAGCACTCTCGAGTTGCCTCTCTAGTCGCATCGTGCTCGCAGCATGGCTATTCTCAGCAGTTTTCAGACGCTCGCCAGAACGTTGTTGCTTCTCCCGGGATTTGCGTTTGTGCTCCTGGAGCACATCTTCTAGTCGACTCATACGCCCAAGCTGTTTCTGCCCATTAGGATCCTTGTGCTTAATCTGAGACTCGAGTTCCACGTGAAACTTCATCCTATAGGCGGATATCAGTGGGTTCCCAGACTCCTTATCCTCTAGCACCTGGCGCACTCGACGCCACTTACTCGCTTGCTCCGTGTCTTCAACTTCAGGCTCCTCGGGAACAGGAGAACCTGCGAAACTCGTCTAAAGATTCTCAGCAAGATTGCCGACGTAGAGTATGCATGTTTCAACGATCGATAAAAGGCAACGTGCGTCACTACTCTAAGGGTTTCCCACGGTGCAAGGAGGCACAATATCGCGACAAGTTGCACGAGAGTATACGTGTGATACATACTTGAAAGGGCCATCGTTTCTGCCGCAACTTTCAGAACTCGTTGAGAGTCGCGTCCCCATGACATATGTGCGTTCAATCGAGCCTTTGGCAAGCCCGAGGCTTCGTCCGCAGTCTCAGTGGCTACTGCCCCGGGGTCCTTATCATAGGACCCAAATTGCGTTGGGTCCTTTCACAAGGACCACTTTTTCACGATTTTTTTAAAGCATCTTCTTGAGATAAATTGAGGCAACCACCAATAAGGTAGACTAATTATGACCCAACCTAACTTATCCTATGGCTGCTTGGCATATATCCGATGTGGCGTGCGTCTATTGGTAGCATAACTGCTAGTAACCCTGAAATTTTCAACGTTGTAGTTTTTCAAATGTTTGAAAACGAGGTATGTAGCTCTTGATTTTTTCACAAACGGAATTTTGAAGCACACGGCGCCGACGCTATGCAATATTGGTGGCACATACCATGGCCGATGATCGGTGGATGTTTGTGCCCGGTGGCATCCCATTTCACGCCGTTATAGGTGTCACAATCCACATATCCCGCCATTTCCTAGGCAAATATTAGGAAATATATGGGCTAATTTTGGCATGGAACAATGTCGGAGATGTGACATTGACTGCGCACATGACGCGTGCAAGCTATCGCCGCATTGCAGTCTTCATATATACACACTAACGTAATTTTTAAGCCCTCTATATACCCAGAATGGACCATAACATGGTGCATATGCACAGTCATACAAGACGAAAGGCGACATTTTGGGCAGTCGATTTAGTGTAATTTTTAACTTGGGTCATTTTTGCTGCTTCAACCGAAATTTTGAGGGTCAAGATGACCTCGGATGAAAGTTTTGCTGAAATCTGTATAGGCAGCCCTGACCGGGAGTCCCGGTGCAGGCCCCTATGACAGATTCCTAGGTAGCCAACACTGGACCGTGACTGATCCGTAAGCCTGTGCTGTGACACACCGAGTGTCACAGGTAGCTAGACTCGAGACCGTTCCGACTCCGTGACCGTTCCGGTATATCTAGCTTAGGGTTTATTTCTTATGAGAGTTTATCTATATTGGTTCACTGACTGTCTGATATCTTGAACCGGGATATTCCAGTAGGTCGTGGACCCATTCCACGCTATATTCCACAGCTAGTTTGGCCATGATTGGCTAAAGCAGCCGCTTGGAGAGGTGGTGCGCGACGGCGCGTTTGGGGGCTCACGGGAATTTTGAGATGAGCTGTTTGCGGTGAGCGTCTTTGAGCCGCAGCTATGGGGATTCGACCTGGACCGGACCTAGTCGACGCAATGTTCATTTACGGTATTACGCTTGCCCTGATCCCGCTTGCTGCCGATTTTTGGGCTGGTGGCTCGAGCACCTTCGACCTCGACGACGTCTTCCAGTGCCCCTCGCTCGCATGGCTCTACCGCTCCTTCCGTGGCTGTGACGTCGCATCTTCCCAACATTACCCGAACGCGCCCCGGCGTGCCACCTCCCATCAGGCTTTCAGAATTATGGGTGTATCCACTAGAGCAAAGCGGTCCCTCACGAGGGACTCCGACATCGACGCCTCGCTGAGGCTCACTGACGCGGTTCGCAACACACCGACGGCCAAATCACCGGCTATTACGAACCCCGACCCTACTTCCAACACCGACGCCGACGTTGCGACGAGGAAGTATCTACGGGAGCAGTCCAAGCTTGTGGACGAGGTCTACAAGGGGCGGCTCCATCGGACATGGGCCAAGGGTATCCGCGAGGATATCCTTGGCGACAAGAAGCATTATTTCAGCGGCACTTCTGACGCGGGTCTCCTCTCCGATGTGGTGGTTCGGCTACGTACGGAGTTTGAGTCCGCTGGGCTGGACCTCGTCTCGTTCGACCTTGACGACCCCCAGGCGCTGGTGGTGGGAAAGGTGAACGCCTTGCTGTACGACGTGCTTGGGCTTATCATCGAGAAGCACAGCAACGCCCACGTCTGGCTTACGGGTACGGACGCGTCTGCCGACCGAGATGGACGGCGTGCGCTGGTGGACATCGTGAAGCGCAGCGTACCGGTGGCGTTGCGAGAGTCCTTCCAGCAGGAGCATGCCGCGCTTAGTTATCCCGCGAACGTTGACCCGCAGCCGATTTTGGCTCGGGAACAACGTTTGGTGCGAAATAACAAGGCCGCCGACTGGACCCCCACCGAGGCCACCAGGAAGCTCAGCCTCTACAGCCGGCTTGACCCGGTGTTCTACGCCGCGGTCAAGGTGCGTTACCCCATGGTGGCCGATCTCGCGGCGGTTTCCCTCGGTGCTCTGCGCTCTCTGGTTGTAGAGATTTATCAGGCGTGGGCGCAGACGGACGTTGGAAAGGCCATCGTGGCCAAGCCCGCAGGTGGTGGCGCGTCGGCTCTGCTCACCGGCAGCGAGCACCAGGTGCTACTGGACAAGATCAAGGAGTTGACCGAGCTGGTGCGGCGACAGTGCGGGGCGGCTCCGCCGGTGGTGCAGCAGCAGCGGGATCCGCCGCAGCGGCAGCACGGGCGGCGCCGGCAGCAGCAGCGCGGGCAGTCACCGCGGGGCTTCCGCATGGGGGTCCAATCCCCACCGGCGGTGGGCTACGATCGTGACGAGCAGCGGGCTAAGCCGCTGTGTGCCCGCTGCAAGAAGACTGGTAAGGACCTCTATCATTTCTACCGCGACTGCCCGCTTGGCGGTCGCCAACATTCCCCCACCTCGGCCGCGGCTTTCTGTATCCCCATCGACGACGAGGATGCGGAGGGCGTGCATGCCCTCGCCATGTGTGCTGTCTTTCAGGAGGCGGCGGATGATGGAGCTGAGGCCTTTGCCCGCGCGGCGACGGTGTACGGTCCGCCAGCGGTGCTGTGCGGGGGCGTTGTGGGAGGCATCGACGTGTCGGCCTACGGCTTCTCCGTTGACGCGGTGACACCGGTGGCGGAGACGTCCGGTGACGACATCCTGCAGCGGCTGGACGACCTCGCGGCGGAGGTCAACGCGGCGGTAGAGCCTAAGGTACATTACACTCACGCCTCTTTCCCGCCGCCTGCGGGCATTGCGACGCAGGCTTCGGCTCTGGTGTGTGACGCTGCGAGCGCGGGTATCACACCGGAGGAGCAGGTTCCGGCAGGTGGTGCGGCGGCATCGGCATCCGCCGTGCCGGCCCCTGCTATGCCTGTCTTGGAGAATGAGCAAGAGCTCCTGGAGCTCTACGGCTACGGCCCGCCTGTGTCCCTTCAATCGACGCGGGTGACCACCACGGAGAAGTCCGGCGGTGAATTCGCGGGGGTTGTGGACACTGCCAACCACTCCGCGGTTGCGCCGGTTGACTTGACCGGCTACGACACCGACGACTACGAGGATTTTGCGGACGGCAGCTTCGCCGTCAAGCCGCGGGCTCCGGCCATCTCGGCTAATCATGCGTCAGAGCCCGCAGCCCACGTGACTGAGTCTGGTGGTGCTTCCCGCACCTACGGTTGTGGCAAGCCGCCATGGGGCTTCCCCGCGCACGCGGGCCCGTGGGGTTTTCCTTACTTTGTCTCCCTCATTCTTTTCATCTCGATCATGGGTGTGGGGGCAGCCGCCTACACGGCGGCCAATGACATCGACTCTGTACAGGTATCGGGTCGGGCTGCACCGCAGCCTGTGCTGTGCAGGGGAGACTTATGCATCTACCCGGGTATATCCGAGCTGCACCCCGTCACTCTGGATGCAGTACTGCACTCCCTGGGTGCTGCGACGGTGGTTCACCGGACGCCTGACCCACTGGAGAGCAGTGCTGCAAGCTACTACCGTGGACATTGTGGTGACGGTGCTCCTCTGGACTTTGACCCCGAGTAGCTTTACTTCTGGCTCTGGCAGTGCACCACTTTCTGGTGGTGTACTGAGATGTGCTTTGACCTCAACATGGTCTTCAATTTGGTTTATGCTTTACTTTGACATCTACAATCTTCAATCTGGTTTGCTGCCACGGTGCTTTTCAGTAGTTTAGCAGGACCTGAGTACCTGTATATTTCTGCACTTGTGCCGGCTAGAGGGTTTCAATTTGTGTATCAGAATGGCACAGTTGAATTAGCAGTTAGGTTTGTCACCCTAGCTTCTACCCTAACTTATCTTGACTTTTCTGACTTACCTGTCAGTCACCACCCACAGTGCTGGGGTGGTGTGCTGAAATCTGTATAGGCAGCCCTGACCGGGAGTCCCGGTGCAGGCCCCTATGACAGATTTCTAGGTAGCCAACACTGGACCGTGACTGATCCGTAAGCCTGTGCTGTGACACACCGAGTGTCACAGGTAGCTAGACTCGAGACCGTTCCGACTCCGTGACCGTTCCGGGTATATCTAGCTTAGGGTTTATTTCTTATGGGAGTTTATCTATATTGGTTCACTGACTGTCTGATATCTTGAACCGGGATATTCCAGTAAGTTTTGACAAGACACTGCAGAAAGAGCAGCTCGAGAACTTGATAACATAGGTCCTGCAATTTTCATACCACCTTCGAGCAAGCAAATAAAAAATGGGTCCTTGTGAAAGGACCCGCCATTTTAATTTTTTTTGAGGGGAAACATATATCCAAAGTAACCGCCGCAACCAAGGACATAAATGCAATCACTATGCATTCTCACTTAAAAATAAATTAATTGGGCTCATAAATACTCGACGAAAGCGGTCAAAATATAACTATATTCAATTATTATGCATGGTACGAGCATTATGCGTGGGTCCTTGTGATAGGACCCAAGCTCGGGGCAGTAGCCATCAGTATTTCTAGCACGTATTCGGTCGGCCTTGGCTTTGGCAGACAGCTTCTTTCTACCCATCGAATCACGAGAATGTCGTCAAAACTCGTTAATTTGCGGATTTCAAAAGCCTATTAATTTCGCGTCCCGAAGCTGCTCGTGTGCCACAAAAGCACAGTCGAACCGAAATACGTTTCTTTAAAACGTTATTGGCATATGTTATGCTTTTGCGACTGATGTTGCTAGCGTCGATGAATGGCACAGATTTCCGGACAGATGGAAGCAGTGAAAGGCGCATATTCCTTTAAAACATAGGAGTATGCCTATAACTTTTTAGGTTAAAGGTCCCTTAGGTCCCTGGTAAACTCGGTTGCTTGAAAATGCTTCCTCAACTCGTGTTTTTAAGCGTGGAAGAACTTGCAAGTTTCCAGCTTAGCCAACGGTTCGATTACGAAAATAATTGATTCGGACCGTCGGATCGACGTTTTCAAGCTGGTTCGCTGGGTCAGCCCCTGACCGGTCCTGGGAAAAGCTTCCACTGCAGCGCCATGTCGATTTTAGATTTCCGGACACTGTTAAGGAGGGCCGCGGCACTCATACTGTGAACAGACGGTCATACTGAGTCCTGACCATTTCCAGGATTATACATTATTAAAACAATAAACATATCTGATATCATCTATTTTGTATTTATCTTCCATCGATAGCGATATCGCGGATACGATTGCCGTTGGCGTTGACTCGCTCAAGGATAAAGAGCTGCGCACCAACATTCACTGCCCATAATTTTCTCAACGGTCCTTCGCTTCGCCTCATGGGCGGAACGATGTCGTGGCTGCTGTGTTATGCACAGGGATTTCGGAAGTGTTTGACTGCTTTTATTTTGCAGTTTGTTTATGCATATGTGCCGACTCACGATACTCGTTTTGTGCAGCTTGTGTCGCAGGTTTTCCGATGGCGAGGAGGGGCGCGCTTTCTTGAGGTGTGGAAGTCTAGGGCAACCTAGCTTGGGATCACACCCAACCACATCGGACCGACCTTGTTCTCACGTTTTATTCAACTCACTTTGAATGTGCATACAAAGTTTGAGCAACATCGGGTTGGGATGAGCTATAGACTGATTTTGTTTTTGGGTTTATGGCGTCTTCTTCGCGACCTCTTGGGGTGTGGAAGTCAAGGTTGGGCATGCCAACCTTGCTTGGGTTCGAACCCAACCACATCAAAGGCATCCCATTTGCATATATTCATATATTTGTCTTCAATATTCATGCAAAGTTTTAGGATCATTGAGGTAGGATAAGCCTTAGGCAGATTTATCTTTGTGGGTTATGGCGCATTGTTTCCTTCTTGAGGTCGACCCAAAGCATGAAAAGCTTTGCGGCCGAGGGCTTTTCGTGCGTACTAGCGCACGAAACTTGGCACTAATATTGCTGACAGTAATATTAGTGCACCCTCTTAAGCGCAAAGACTTTCAATGAGTGTACACGAAATGGTCGCCTCTTGATAAAGAGCATTTTGGGTTTGGGTTCAACGTACCCAAACCCAAAGATGCCAATCAGCCGAGGGCTTCCCGTAAGTTCTAGAGCACGAAACTTGGCATACATGCTTCCAACGTATGTACCTTCAAGTTACATGAAGCTCAAGGCTTCAAGTTACTTGTGCGCGAAACGAGCAATTTATTTCTAAGGCAGATTTATTGTGTTTGGGTTCGAACGTACCTAAACCCAAAGATGCCAATCAGCCGAGGGCTTCCCGTGCGTTCTAGCGCACGAAACTTGGCACAAATACTGCCAACGAATATATTTTTGGGTTACCTAAAGCTCAAGGCTTCAAGTTACTTGTGCGCGAAACGAGCAATTGATTTCTAAGGCAGATTTATTGGCTTTGGGTTCGCCATTATCCCATAAGCAAAATCAGCCTATGACATGACCTAAAGTTCTTAAACGCAAATATGGATAACTATTGAAGTTGCATAAAAGATAATAGTACGATACCGACGTGGTTGGGTTTGATTCCAAGCGAAGTTGGTAAACGCCAACTTTGACTTCCACATCTCAAGAAGGAAACAATGCGCCATAACCCACAAAGATAAATCTGTCTAAGGCTTATCCTAACTCAATGATCCTAAAACTTTGCATGAATATTGAAGACAAATATATGAATATATGCAAATGGGATGCCTTTGATGTGGTTGGGTTCGAACCCAAGCAAGGTTGGCATGCCCAACCTTGACTTCCGCACCCCAAGAGGTCGCGAAGAAGACGCCATAAACCCAAAAACAAAATCAGTCTATAGCTTATCCCACCCCGATGTTGCTCAAACTTTGTATGCATATTCAAAGTGAGTTGAATAAAACGTGAGAACAAGGTCGGTCCGATGTGGTTGGGTGTGATACCAAGCTAGGTTGCCCTAGACTTCCACACCTCAAGAAAGCGCGCCCCTCCTCGCCATCGGAAAACCTGCGACACAAGCTGCACAAAACGAGTATCGTGAGTCGGCACATATGCATAAACAAACTGAAAAATAAAAGCAGTCAAACACTTCCGAAATCCCTGCGCATAACACAGCAGCCACGACATCGTTCCGCCCATGAGGCGAAGCGAAGGACCGTTGAGAAAATTATGAGCAGTGAATGTTGGTGCGCAGCTCTTTATCCTTAAGCGAGTCAACGCCAACGGCAATCGTATCCGCGATATCGCTATCGATGGAAGATAAATACAAAATAGATTATATCAGATAATGTATAATCCTGGAAATGGTCAGGACTTAGGTTCAATATCGCGAGATGATAACCTGGGAATTGTGTCATACCAGGCTGAAATCCAGCGTCTGTAGCATTACCCAAACTACAATCGAGTGACACCATATAAAGGCCTATAATAATAGTCACGGTCGTCAAGGTAGGGTATCATTATAAGGCGTGTATTACTATACGCCTGAGTAATCCTTATAATAATATCGTATTCTCCTTTAAAGATAGTGCCACGGTTAGTGGGTTGGTAAGTTGGTAACGTCATGGGAGTGCCAACTTTCTCCCCCCATAGGGGGGGAGCAGTGGTGCCCCCTGTGTCACCCCTCGGAAGCACTTCAAATTTGTCGCACCGGTTATTTTATTTGTCGCACCGTGCGACAAACTGGAATTATACCGTGCGACAGACATGAGCGCCACGCTCATTTCTGTCGTGAAAATTCACAGAAATTTTCAGATGACCTGATTTACATGGACAGAAAGCAGTCAGGATAACAAATTATGAAAATAGATCGGGCATAAATCTGATGACAGAAATATCTGATTGTGCAATTTTAAAGATAAAAAGGGGGACAACATTCACAATACAAAGGAAAGCATGCAACAATAACATATTCAGTGGCAAGCATATTCAGTGGTAGCATATTCAGTGGCAAGCACCTTCGTGTTACAAAATTAATAACATATTGTACAACAGCCAAGACTATTGCTACAAGCAGTATCAGTTCACGGGTACAGTTACGTCACACTACTTGCAAGCTTCTGCAGCCCGTTTTTGACTCATGGTCTTCGGCTTGTTATGGGGAAAGGCGCGTTCCATCATCCCAAAGATGTCAAGGCAATCACGGAGGTGGTAAGCCGCCAAGATGTGCGGGCAACACTTGCAGTACCAAAACCACTTGCAGGATTATGCGTCTCCATTGACAGGATCGGTGGGATCGTCCACGTTGAATGTCAACTCCACGATGTCATCTGAGTACTTTCTCACCAAGTCCAAGCTGTGAAAAAAGTTGCGGGGATTCTCTCCGCGGATCAAGAGACGAAACTTGCTCACACGAAGCTCGGTCACAGCTTTACCAGTTGCAGTCAGGTTCATGTAAATGAAGCCGAACCCATGAATGCGAGAGGGATGTAGGTAGAAGTTGCAAGGGTCATCCTCGGACTCCACAGACATAAGCTCACACGCAAGCTTCAAGAAAACAATCGGGTAGGTCGGAAGGGAGTGGGCGAATGTGTCTTTGTTTTTGAAGGCGCGGTTCCTCAACAACACGGGGACGGTTTTCTCCAACACAACGAGGTGGGTGGCGTGTTGATCGGCCAAACGGTGGTCCTCGCGATGCCCACGCTCGTCCGATTGCATGGAGGCCACGATACCCGGAATGGTGCTCGCACCGCGAAAGAACATGATATGCTCCCCATGAGTAAAGTTGCGGACCGCATTGACAAAGGCTTGGAGTCCGAGACCTTCCCACTCACGCTTGGCGATGTCCGCAATGAGCTTCCGCATCTCGAGGGTGAAGGCGTCCTCAAGAAGATGTCGGTCATTGATGATTTGTTCCTTCAACTCCGTAGGAACATACCTGTTTACCAAACATATATACATAAGAGCAATAATAATCAGTAAAACATGTAGCAGGCGTGAAAACACTACGTCACAGAGGTGGAAAGATCACTCGGAACTAACCCCCGGAAACTCTGCGCCCCGTTCCGGAGCTGACCAGAGCCCGACCAAGGCGGGGCTTCTGCCAAGTACAAGCATGCGTCTGACACGGCGAACCGAGGCGACATGGCTTACAGTACTTATAGCATAATGCCCACAGACTTTGTATCCCGAGAAATCTTTCCCCAAAAAGACATATACATAAGAGCAATAATAAACAGCAAACATGTTCAAGGAAAGGCTATCACGTATCATGTTTGGAATACACAGCGATTGGGTGGGGGGGGCGTACAAGAGGACTTTCTCCAAGTACTTTCGGCGCACGTGTTCAACATCTCGGATGGACAATACCATGTCGAGGCCGCCAGGTTTGTCAATCTGATTTGCAGCCGCCGTCAGAGCTCGCATGTTATCGCCACAAACGATAGATATTGGGAGGTTGATGCCAAATGCGACCTTGGCGTACTTGATCAGGGCGCGCAACCCGACCAAGTGTGAAAAGATGGACTCGCTCTTAGCGATCACGTAGAGGAATAAGTAGAAAGACTGATGGGGACAATTTCTCTTGTCAGTGATGACCTTCCAGAGGTGAGGTTTTTCAAAGGTGACGCCATCGGTGCCCAAGTCGATGAGGATGTACTCGCCTTGTTGTTTTCCAAAGGAGGCGTCGCCCTTGACAGTGAAGATGTTGTGATCTGCGTGGGAAGAATGCTCCCGTTGAATGTTCTCCCCCAATATTAAGTTGGTCATGGCAATCGCAGGACCATAACGGTCGCACCCGTTAAAAATGAAATAAAGGGCAAGAGGCAAAATATATTAGTTTATCAAAAAAACAAATCACAGTTGAAAACACTTCGTCACAGAGGTGGAAAGATCACTCGGAACTAACCCCCGGAAACTCTGCGCCCCGTTCCGGAGCTGACCAGAGCCCGACCAAGGCGGGGCTTCTGCCAAGTACAAGCATGCGTCTGACACGGCGAACCGAGGCGACATGGCTTACAGTACTTATAGCATAATGCCCACCGACTTTTTATCCCGAGAAATCTTTCCCCAAAAAGACAATACAAGGAAAGAAACAAACGTCTGAAGGCAAGAAGCATAACGTAGGACACCACGAATGGATATGTGTTGTCAGAAGTACTCGTGGCTAACACATACAATAACAGGGGCAATCATGGCAGCAGGTGCTAAAATCTGTATAGATGTTGCAAGACATAATATGTGGACCGGGTGTACCGTTCATAGCTGACGACAAAAGCTTCGCAACGGTCACGTTCCGACGCCCAGGCATCAAACTCAGATCGCTCGGAGGGCATAGAGTGTTTTTCAACCCAAGCGTTCAAACCGGCAACGGTGTCGACTTCTGCAAAACAGCAGGATACAAAAACGTAAGTACCGAAATAATAGACGATAGCAAACTAAAATAATGTGCGTATTGCACAACGTGCGGTCCACAAAAAAGTGACCGGAATACATTCGAAAACAATAGAGATTCGTCATAGTGAAGGGGACTCACCGCAGGTCGAATCTTTGAGGCGACCCACGAAGTTTTGAACTTGCTTCAAAGTAGGCAGCTCTTGCTTAGATTTTTCGGTACCATCCCAGTGTTTTTGAAGTAGGTCATTCAGGGCTACTGCTGGTTGCCCACGGCGAGCTGCAGCAAGTTCGGTCAACGCTGCGCGGAATCTAACTGGGACGCCAGTTTCGGGAGCCGCGGAAAAACATTCAGCGTGAGGGAACCCGTTATGGAACACCTCCCAGAGGCGTGTCTGAGCGCTGTAAACGTATTTCTCGACATATGGGCAGGCTAACCCCTCGTGGGTGGCGTGGGTGTTACACCCGTAGGTCCGGGAGTTTTCAGACTGGGTGATTCGCCGCATGCGGATGCCAGTTCCTTCGACGAAAGTACGATGTTCCTTGAAGGAAGCGAAGGCCACGCGCTGCGCGATGCGGGACCATACAGCCTTCGTTTTTGCCTGAAAAACACACACGTAACAACAGTGAGTATTGATAGAAAAGAACTGCAGGAGCAAAATTAAGGCAGGAGGTCAATTACTGGCAATGCGCGGAGAGGCAAAATGGGGGTGGAAGGAAGGAACCAACTTCTTCCTAGCCGCCTCCCCGGATGTACCGGCTGGCCCTGCAGTGCACCTCCCTCCTTCGGGGTGAGGTGGTGTCATGGGAGTGCCAACTTTCTCCCCCCATAAGGGGGGAGCAGTGGTGCCCCCTGTGTCACCCCTCGCCTGGCAGGATGTCGCTTGCAGTGCCTGCCTGTTTGCTCCGCGAGTGTGTCACGGTCCCGCCAGCTTAAGTCCGACTATCTTTTAGCTTAATGCGACTTTAGCCGAGAACCCGAACCGAAACCCTACCGCGCTGCATTTCATTTTCAGTGATAAGCATATATATCAACTAGCCCACCTTCGGAGGGGAGGGGGCTTCGCTTCGCCCCTCCCCGACGTGTCTGAACAGATCGATTCGCGATGTTCGATCTGCTGAAATAAAAAATGCGAAATGCAAAATCTAAAATCATTTACGAATGCAAGATCTGAAATGCGAAATACAAAATGCAAGATCTGAAATGCCAAATGTGAAATGCAGAATGTAAATTCTGAAATCTGAAATCCGAAATGCGAAATGCAAAATGCAAAATCTAAAATCGAACATAGATCGGAAATTAAAAATGCAAAATCTGAAAATCTGAACGAATCGAACATGGATCAGAAATCGAAAATGCAAAAATTGAACATCAACATGGATCGTGAACATGGATCGGAAAACTGAGCGTACGTCGCTGCTCCCATAGGTCACGCGTGTTTTCAAAATTACCGGTATATATATAACTTCGGTGCGGTATTAGTGAAGGTAGGTGAGGAGGGTATGCAGAAAATGAACGATGAACGATAAACGATGTTCGATTTACGATACGCGATTTTCGATTTTCGCGATGCGACGCGATACGATATGCGATGCGATGCGACGCGATGTGCGATTTTGCGCGATGTGCGATGCGCGAATTTTCTATTTTTTGATTTTCGAGTTTCGATTTCGAATTTCGATTTTCGATTTTCGATTTTCGATTTTCGATTTTCGATTTTCGAATTTGTCCGTGCGCTGGGTGCTACTTCTTCTCATCTTTCAAGGGAATAGAGATGACCCTGATCGGCCTGACGAGGTTTGTAAAAAGTTGAAAACTGAAAAAGATAGCCAAAATCATGGAAATCAGATTTCAGTTTTCATTTTCATCAATGTAATATGTTGAATATGGAATATCAATGTGATGTGTTAAATATGAAATGTTAATGTAATGTGCTAAATGTGGAAGAGCAGGGCTCCTAATCGGTTTCAAACTTGCATATGATCGATTTCGATATTCAACATTTTCAATCGATAATCGATGATATCGATTCATATCGATTATTGAATTTTATATGCAATTCACCGTATACAATACATAAGACCGCCAATACTAAACTGAATCGATACCGATTTATCGATGAAATGTGCACAAAAATGATATCGATCGATACCGATTTCCCGTTTTTCCCCGGTATATCGATATATCGGAATATCGGTTAAACCGATTAGGAGCCTTGTGGAAGAGCAATGTCGTGATGTGTTAATAAATATAGAAGAGCAATGTGATTTGTTAAATATGGAATATCAATGTGATGTGTTAAATATAGAAGATCGGCGTGATGGGTTAAATATGGAAGATCAATGTGATGTGTTAAATATGAAATATTAGTGTAATGTGTTGAATATGGAAGATCGATGTGATGTGTTAAATATGGAAGATCAATGTAATGTGTCAAATATGGAACATCGATGTGATGTGTTGAATATGGAAGATCAATGAGATGTGTTCAATATGGAACGTCAATGTCATGTGTTAAATATGGAAGATCGCTATAATGTGTGAAATATGGAAGATCAATGTCATGTGTTAAATATGGAAGAACAGTGTAATGTGCTAAATTATGGAAGATCGTGGCTACTATCCGGCAGTCCTTGTGACAGGACTGTAATTGCCGACAGTCCTTTCACAAGGACCGACTTTTCAATATTTTTTTCCGATGCCTTAACGAGCTCCGATATGCTTGCCCCCCCGAGCGGAAATTCCGTCAGGACTTGAAGTTTGGTAGGCTCCGTCCTACAATGTCAAGTGGCATGCATGTTGACCGCCACAGTTGAGGTTTCCCATGAGGGTACGCGTTTTTTTCGCCATGTTTTCTTGTCATTCGCCGGAATATAATTTATTCGTCATTCACGCTACTTCAACCGATATTTTGAAGGCCGAGATGACCTCGGATCAGAATTTTGACAAGACGCTGTAGAAAGAGCCGCTCGGGAACTTGACAACACTGGTCTCCGAATTTTCATGGGACCTTTAAGGAATTAGGTAGCACAGCAAATAGCTTAGTCCTTGTGAAAGGACTGGGATTTTTTCATCGAAAACCACAGAAATACACCCCAAAAGCGTCGCATTAAAAAGTAACACTATACTCACTTGAGGCGTGTACCAATATATTTAATATTGCTTTGACCCATAAATATGATGTGGAAACACACTTTGGGACCCATTGTGCATATTCTTGGGAGATTGCGGTGGGTTAACCCACCGTACGAGCTTTTTTTTTAATAGCCTATAACGCATGCGTGACTCGACTTAGGGCATGAAACCTATGCTTCACACTGCTTATCATGAGTCAATTCATGCCTAGAAAACTTATTATACTCGACTCCGCTTCCGTTAGGATGTGAAAATGATAGGACAAAGTCGACAGATGTATGGTGGGGTAACTTTTTTGCTTACGGTGGGTTAACACAACACTCGAATATTGGTAGACAGGTAGAGCTCAAATGGGAGGTCTAGCATGGCATGTCAGAAAATCTTTTGGTTTTAATATGTGTTAAGACATTACATCATTCCACATACCCGTCCAAAGTGGGTACACCATATCAGACACGCGTATTTCAATCATAGGGCAAACACCACAATTCAGGCAAAAATCTATCGTATCTACACTTATTTTAGGGTTATGCGAGATTCATTCTCTTGCTGCTGATGAGCCAGTATGCAAAAGGATACACATGGTATATAATATTGCCTTACTGCTAAAAAATGAAGAAAGTGAAAGTGATATTAAAGATTCACTTACTCTGCGAAAAGCTCAGCTAGGGCTAAGGCTGCTCTGCGCGCGTTCTCTGCAGCCGTGTTTGCTTCCGTCGTGCTGCACTCAGCCGCCAGCTTCGCTTGCTTCACTTGCTCTGCCTTTGTAGCTACCGAGCAAGCACGCTTACGCAAGGGCGTGTAGTTTTGGCCCTTATCGGCTACCCTTGCCACGTGCTTCTGGAAGCAATCGCTGCCGGTCTTACCACCGCACAGCCAAGCATACCGCTGCGCACTGTGGCACTTCCCACACTTTGAGTAACACTGGGGCTTACATTCTGTGAAGTTGCGTGACTGGGGGCATGCTTTTGGAAGCCCTCTACCACTTGCGGCTGTCTACTGGCGCTTTCGTCTGGTCCTTTTAGGTGTCTAATTGACAAAAAATATGGGGCTAACCGTATCGTGACACGCGCAGTGCGCGGGAAACGCGAAAACCGTACGGTGGGGTAACCCGTCGTAACCCCCTCTTACGGCGGGTTAACCCGCCTTCCCACGAATAGGCAATTGGCCACAAACGATGCCCAATATTGATTGTTGACTCTTAGTCCTTGTGAAAGGACTGTTAATTTGGATAGTAGCCAATCAGTGTGATATGTTAAATATGGAAGATCAATGTGATGTGTTAAATATGGAAGATTAGTGCAATGTGTTAAATATGGAAGATCAATGTAATGTGCTAATTATGGAAGATCAATGAGATGTGTCAAATATGGAACATCAATGTAATGTGTTGAATATGGAAGATCAATGCGATGTGTGAAACATGGAACGTCAATGTCATGTATCAAATGTTGAAGATCGCTGTAATGTGTCAAATATGGAACGTGGGGGGGCGGGGGGCGGCACTCCCCCCGCTCCCCCCTTTATTTCCGCCGCTAGGACACGATCCTAATTGAAATCGGCAAAGCCAAAGCGAATGTCCAACCCGTATTGGAAGATTGGCAAGTAGGCCTAAGTGTTGGGGTGCCATGTGTACGCCCCGATCCCTTGCCATGAGTGATACATGAAAGGGCGCGGAGGGAAATGGGGGTTTATCCCCCCACGCCTGAGAACTAGTTATTATACCTTATAACAATACATATTATTATAAGCCTTATAATAATAAGTAATACATAAGTTGTTTTTTATTTTGCCGCTGCGGCTGAAATATCGCCGATGATGGCCCAACGGGCTATGGTGGAGCAGGGGGAGCGCAAGGTGGAGCGCATGGAGTCCGCGCTGGGTGTGGAGGGGCCGGGCGATGCGGAGGATGCGGAGGATGAGCTGGATATGCACCAGCTGGGAGATGCACTGCAGCCGGCGGAGGAGACGGCGATGATGACGAGTATGAGCGCGGAGCGCAAGGTGGAGCGCATGGGGTCCGCGCTGGGTGTGGAGGGGCCGGGCGATGCGGAGGATGCAGAGGATGAGCTGGATATGCACCAGCTGGGAGGTGCAATGCAGCCGGCGGAGGAGACGGCGATGATGGCGAGTATGAGCGCGGAGCGCAAGGTGGAGCGCATGGAGTCCGCGCTGGGTGTGGAGGGGCCGGGCGATGCGGAGGATGCGGAGGATGAGCTGGATAATTATGCACTAGTTGGGAGGTGCACTGTATCCGGCGGAGGAGACCGCGATGATGACGCGGTATGAGCGCGGAGCGCAAGGTGGAGCGCATAAAGTCCGCGATGGGTGTGGAGGGCGGGCCGGCAAGCCAACCATGCAAGATAGTATTGCCATGTGCGGGGCTCGACAATCAATCATGTTATCGTCAGCATTGTTTTCAGTATTTACTGGGCGCCATGATAAACTATAGAACAATGTAATTTATCATCGCCACCTACGCACGGATGCATGCGTAGTGTTTGTTTGCAGCATAATTCTATACACCATATCGTATTAGTAATCGCACGCGCGCGCGCGCGCACGCACACACAAAGGTTGGCACCATATGCTCTGTGGAGGAGGGCGACGTCCACATGGTTTCTAGATTGTGGCTTGGGTTCGATCCCCAGCGTCCTGACTAACTAAATAGACTGGTGCGATTACTGCAGCAGACATTCTTATGTATATGCACGTATATTTATACGATGTGTATGTGTGTGTGCGCGCGCGTGCACACAGCAAATCGTGCATGTCTATGTGCGATTACACATCCGTAGGCAACACGTACGTACACTGAACTTCGGCACGAGGTCCGCTGACGCCGGCCCATCATCATCTCCGTGGATTCATATGTGAAACATTGATACATGGCCACTGCCCCGTGGTACTTGTCATAGTACTTTCAGCGTCTAAAGAACTATGAAAAGTACTTTCACGCCATAATTTTTTCAGTGTCTTCTTGTGCTCCAGGGACATTACCAATCAAATGGCATTGTCTTTAGGACCCAAACTAGGTTGCCTAGTGCCCCATTGGTCAATAGACCACGTGTAGCCTTCCCAATGGATGCACGAGTCCACTAAGGTCGCATTTTTTGTTACATTTCATTGCTGTGTCGTTGCTAAGATAGTGTCCTCTCCTTTTGAATTGTTTTTAAAGCACGCATTGGCCGATGAACAAGCTAGCGATCACTCAAATCATATCTATATATCACAGCTAATAATCATGTATGTGACAATAAACCGGTTGGCGTGATGTCATGTGTGATAAGTTGCGGGTTAAGCCCAACCCTACAAGTGTGTTTGAAGTAATCAATCTCATGGTAGGTTGCGGGTACACAAGTAGCATGCCATGGATTCTCTCAATGGGCACCCTTGTACCGAAAGTCGCTCGGAGATGATGTGTAACGATGTTGTGGACTACGAGACCCATTTTTGAGACCCCGATCGATGTGTAAGGTGCATATTGGAGCTGTGAAGAGATGTTAGGACCTAGCAGACATCGTACTAGTACGCATACACAAGTAGCCTGCCATGGATTATCCCAATGGGCACCCTTGTACCGAAAGTCGCTCGGAGATGATGTGTAACGATGCTGTGGATTACGAGACCCATTTTTTGGGGACCCCGATCGATGTCTAAGGTGCATAGTGGAGCTGTGAAGAGATGTTAGGACCTAGCAGACAGCGTACTAGTACGCATACACAAGTAGCATGCCATGGATTATCCCGATGGGCACCCTTGCACCGAGTATCGCTCGGAGATGGTGTATGACGATGTTGAGGACTACGAGACCCATTTTTGGGACCCCGATCGATGTCTAAGGTGCATATTTGAGTTTTGAAGAGATGTCGGGGCCTAACAGACGGCGTACTAGACTACTAGTACGCATACACAAGTAGCATGCCATGGATTCTCCCAATGGGCACCCTTGTACCGAAAGTCGCTCGGAGATGATTTGTAACGATGCTGTGGACTACGAGACCCATTTTTTGACCTTAATCGAAACGCCATAGCAAGATGTGCAATATATGCAATTATATACATTTATGCAGCAGAGGGCAACCCTACGTCGCGCCGCAATTGGTCGAGTATCTGATATATTTTATGCACGTAAATTGATTTTCGTGTACTTATAGGTCTTGGGGATTAAAATTTCCCATCGTTCACGACTTTTGATGATAAATGGCTTTTTGGGATCTTTTTAGTGTGGTGACCCTGCAAAAGTACTGGGTAATGATCGAAGTCATCAATTTTGAGTCGCAGATGCATTATATCCATACGTGTGAAGGCTTCGTTCCTAGTCAAGTGGAGTGTATGTGCTTGATATATCATGTCATAACTCACACAACTCTAAGTAACGAAGAAGTTATGACGTTTTGGGTTTCGACAAGGAGACCCTACTTTTGGGGGCTATTTCGTTACTCCAGCCTGCGCATACCCACGAGAAGAAAACGGCACGGCGAGCTCAACGTGTGATGGAAGTAGCACTATGGTGTGCAGAACATCAAAGTAGATATCAATATTGATTTTTTGAGACCTTAATATGCTCGGATCTTCGCTCCATGTGATTACATTGAGGGATGCGGTACGATGGAACTCGAAAATTTATGAGTGAAAAACATCCAAAAAATCAGTTTTTCTCACATGCGGCGATAGTTGCCATGGTTATGTCAGGATATCGGCATTCTTATGGGGTAATGCATGTTGCACACTTCGAATACATCCAAATAATGAGCAAGGGTAGGTAATATAAACGGTATTGATAGTTTTTGATAAAATCCAATGATTTATCAATCAATACTGATATCTGGTTAGGACTATCGATTGATTTTGATTTTTTCACCTACACTATCAATCAATTCTAATTATGTAAAGAATGTATCAATTGATTTTGATAAGTCCAAAACGTTATCAATTGATAGTGCTATAATAACACAAGACATAATGATTGATGATAATACTAGGCAGTTATGTCCGATATCGATATTTGTGCAATATTTGCAACTCTATTTGGGACAACGACAAAAGTGGCATGCCATGGTGATAAGGTTGATACCATAATGTGATGCCAACATTAATAATATTACACAGTGTTCATGGCTGCGAACAAAGCATGCTCTATGGTACCCTCGGACAGTGACTTGCGTAGGTCACGGTGCATGTGCCCGCAAGCACTGAAAGCCCTCTCCACACCTACCGTGCTGGCAGGTGCGGCTAAGAATTGTCTCGCCATCCTACTCATACAGGGGATAGATTTGGACTTGGCTTTCCAAAACTCAAGAGGCTTCACATAGTTCTTGGCAAGTGGCAAGGCAAGATATCTTTCAAACTCATCCTTTACCTCAACTTCCTCCATACCAGAACTAGCAGGAGCAGCTTCACACTCATCATCACTGCAATAAAAAAGGTCATCAACACCATCCTCTGCCTGGTGAATTACAGGCTGGGAGAGCTAGTGATACAGCAGGAGTCCAAATTTCAACATCCTAGCTATCCAATCCAAAGTTCAACATCCCCTCCCCCAGGATCGCAATGGCCGATATTGATATTCTGATATCTTATTATTCCGATCTGAGCAAGAATTGTATTGATCGATTCCGATAATAGCAAAATTCTATCAATCGATTTCAATAATTCCGAAGACTTATCAATCGATTCCGATATGAGTAAAAAGTTATCGATCAATACTGATATTTTGATATCGTTAAAAAATATATCAATTGATACCGATATTCTGATTTATTTATCGATCTATCAAAATATCAGAGTTATCGATACCTAGCCTTGATAATGAGTCCTATCACCCTATACGAATATATATGGCCATCTACCGAGCGAAAACTACCTTGGTAGTCAAAGTACTTGTGAAAGTACTCTCGAAATTAATTAATTTATGGGTGGTGAAGAGCATCAAAGCACACCCCATGCAGACGGATGAAATGGCGGTTTGGGATGAAACTAGCATGAAAAATTATTCAAATAAATGGGTCCCAAATGATTTTTCTAAGGTGGTATTTGACCGATGTAGCTGATTCTAATGGTCAATATGTCACTTTTGCAAAAGTACTTGTGATAGTACTGGGGCGCCGGGCAGTAGCCATACAGGGACAGGGCAGCAGGTCCGTGACTAGATCCACAGTTCCACACACTTACTAAACACATCCTAGTAAAAAAGAAAGTGGAACTCATCCAGTGTTGCACTGCAGGTCCATTATGAATTATGAATATTACGCATGTTGGTCCTCGCGCACGCAAGCAGCACAATTGAAGGGGAAGTCGGCTGCGATGAAGCCCCCACCGGGTCACCAAGATTCTTTTTATGGGGTATTCCAAGAAGTGTACTAACAATTGCTGGCACGGACACCGGATGGGAAACATATATGCTATATAATATATAACCATAATATATAATGCATTCCCCAAAGTGTTCCCTGCATAAATCAAGGGCAGCCACGGCGTGCGAACTTCAAGGGTGTGGGTGTGGGTGTGTTGTGTGCATATGCGCGTACGTGCGTGCGTGTGCGTGTGCGTGTGCGTGTGCGTGTGCGTGTGCGTGTGCGTGTGCGTGTGCGTGTGCGTGTGCGTGTGCGTGTGCGTGTGCGTGTGCGTGTGCGTGTGCGTGTGTGTGTGCACTTGCGTGATTGATGGTTGCCTATTGGGAAACGCCCTAATACCTCACCTTTAAGAGAATCGACGATAAGAGACCAGCCAGCGGTTTTTTTCTTTTTTTTTGGGGGGGGTCGCGTTTTTTACGATGACCCTGAGCCTTTTCAAATCGTTAAGAGAATGGGTCCAAATAAGAGAACGGGAGCTGGCTAGATGAGGAAATATGGTTGGGAAACCATGTTAAACCATGTATTAAATATGGTATGGTCGCAAATAAGGAACAAACCTGGCTATCGCTGACCTTATTGGATCGCGCTTCGTTAAGCGCCGCTGGCGTGTTGGGGGGCGGGGGGGGGTTCACTTTTTTCCGATGAGGCTGGCTGACCGCATATCCCTGTTCTCTTAAATATGCAGTATTACTGTACGGCGGGTTAACCCGCCAATCGCATTCTTTCGATATCGCGCGCTTAATCGACCCAGAGCGTGTAACCCGTATGAAAAGTGGTTAATATACTCCCCAAAGGACCAACAAAAAGTGGGGTCACTAACATAAACCGAGGTGTGCAGTCAAATAAATGATGCCTCCATCGTCATTTCCATTGAGAAACCTTGAGAAATTGGCTCGTCATGAGTTGCGAGTTCCTGTTGGGACTTGCGGTCGAGATTGGGCCCTCGAAACCGTCGAGGACTTTCCCAGGGACCCTCTCCTCCATCCCCTCCAAGCGGTGATACAAGGATATGACCTAGCACAACCTGTTGACAATTGGTTCAAAGTTGTCTTCAACTATGACGGTACGGTGACGATATTCACACCATGTGAAATATGTGTACCAACACCATCCCCCCCCTTTATTTCCAGATTAAAGCCACATACGGCTGCATGTGATACACGGAATTGTTCGTCTAGAAAAGGTCTCCAACATTATCTCAAAGGCAAGTGTATGTGATACAGTAATCACTCAGTAATAAGAAAACCCGTCAATAAGAAAGTAGCCAGCTTTTTTTATTTCTTCACAATATTTAACACATAACACTCCATATTTAAGATCTCTAATATATAAATAAGAAATTTGCTAGGCTGACCGAAAATTCCTGTTTTCTTAAAATCGAGTGTTTACTGTACTTGTATGTGCCACAGTAAACCCAAACCCAAACCCTAACATTATCGTATGTTAATGATATTTGCTGGTGACAGTGAGACGATTCAGTTCACACATGGTGTGGTGTGTAACATGCGGCGCATAGTCTATGGTGATCGGGGAGTGGTATGTGCATAAAGTTAAGGTCATGACACATCTAATTTCATTAAAATAAGCATTCGATCTAATACCAATATCGGACTCTATTGTTAACCCGCCGTAATTTTGAGACCAACCCGCCATAACCTTGCGGCAACAATTGCGACCAGTATGTTAATGCAAGCGACCGATATTAAGGTTCTCACACATAAAACTAACATGCATAGATAAGTGTTGCATAGCATTAATTCCGTCCGATACCTCGAATTATCAAGGAGATTGGAACACTCAAAAATCGCTCTTAGGTATTGTTAACCCGCCCTAAAAATTAGTAGAATGGGCAATACTTCGATGCGCATGATGCGGCAACAACATGCGATGATGCTCAATCAGGAGCTACTGCGATGATTGAATGTTGCGGCGTTGTAAACACACCAATCTATATCGATTTACTGTGTGATCCATGTACAACCAGCACTCCGCATCACCCCGCATCACAATTCCCTCCACGACAGCAACGACACGGACACCATCCGGATCGAAGCAGAGTAATGCAAACCTAGCGAATATTCCAGGCACTGTATGGTGTGTGGCACCGCAGATGGTCGACCAATCAAAATGTGCGTGTGTGACACACGCTCATGTCTTGGGAGCCTGCATTTCAAATGTTGTTCCCCACCACTGAAACATTTGCCGCGAGGAGACTGGTACTGCCCTAGATGTATACTAGAAGAGTAACTCCGCAGCCAAGGCCATTTATTGTCGGCTCAAGCTTATCAGTTGACTCTTCAACAGGCCGTCGCCAGAGAATTGTTCACGTTAACATGCAAGGTCACTCCATTTATTATTCACAAGTGTTGCAGACACGTTTCCTTAGCCATTCTTAGTAATGATTATAACTTTATAAGCAAGGACATTGTAGTACGTGATTGATTGAAAACCATTGACACCACCACTACTTTGCATACGCGCACCGCTCAGCGCGCTCATATACTCAATGCGATACCTACATGCCCCCCGGCACGCTTTCACCGTGTGCACGTGCCTCAAAAGTCCATGCCTACAAATGTTTTGCGGAAGCTCTAATGCCAAGTACATATACACATGCAAATTGACTGCAGGGTACCATAGCCCTCTCTTTCCTGGGACATGTAGATCGAAACATGTGGCTGTTACATATGTGACCCTAAGTTGTCCCCTAAAATAATACGGACCCAAATGTCCACATGTAGTGCACCTTTCATCATGCATACTGCAAAGCCCCTAAACCGACGGCGTGATCATTTAAGGATGTGCCATTTATTTAGGTGACATTACGCAATAGATATTCAGGTGTCGACAGTCCCACGATGCATGCACGGTTAGTCGACAAAGTAAACTGCAGGCAAAACCCTAACTTTTGGCACGAGTTCTCAAAATCGCACTGTCCAACTGAATATTATTTGTTGTATAACCCGAGAAGGTGACCAACAACATTTGTAAAAGCGCTAAGAATAGGATTTGATCGTCGACAAAGTTTCAACCCCCCCTGTGCATTTTGCATAACAAATAAATAGAAGCTGAATTTTTTTGTACTTTCCTACATCGTTGCATGCATATAAGTGCTTCATAACTCGAGTTGTGACAAAAGATAATCCGACAAAGTGACACTTTAAAAACCATTATGTCCCCAAAAAACAATTCTAAGCATTTGCCACAAATTGCACAGGGGTCAAAATTTGTCTTAGCATTTCACTGCATAAGGTACTACTTATACCGGAATTAATAACCCCCGATATATAAAGGGCTATATCTAGGTTGGTGAAAACGCACAACGCGTTACTATGACCAATAAATGAAAGTCGTGTGGGAATATTTTTTTCAGCCAATAATCTGGCCGCGATGTAGTGAATATACCAAAGGTTCATATTCACTAAAATATTTGATGGTGAGATTCATTTCTTATATTTTCCATTCGCATATCCGTGGTATGATGACGTGTCTAGCCTCCGGCACGTGCTCACGTCGAACAAAACATAATCCGCTCATCTGTTTTCGCTCAGACCTCCACCTCAAGCTGCTGGACAGTGACTTACGGACCCGTAAGTCACTGTCCAGCAGCTTGATGTAGAGGTCTGAGCACGCAATACACCGCGCGCATCGAAACTTTGCATACTTATTTTTAGGTGTGTTAGGAACAACATGTTTTTTGCGCGCGCGAGATCCGTGCATAATCTGGGATCTGGAACGCCGCGCAAGGGAGGGAGAGTTAGTTTTGGTCCAGTCAGTCCGTCCAGTCCGTCCAGTCCGTCCAGTCCGTCCAGTCCGTCCAGTTTGGACGGACTGGACGGACCGGACCAAACATTCTTAACATTCTAAGATTTCGCAAAATAGGGCTCCCATACTTAAGCCCATACTTAAGGAGGGTAACGCGTCGGCCCGCGTCGACGCCTGCGTTTTCACATACTTAAGAAAATTTAAATTTTTTCTTCATACTTAAGGAATATACACTGACTCCCCCCTCCCCCCCTAACCAGGGACTCAGGGGGTATAACCCAGTCGTATGCGAGTGTCAAACGTGCGTCAGAGAGACGAACCCAACGACAGAGCTTGACAATCGTATACGATTGTCAAACGTGGGTCAGGCAGTAGCCCTGTGATTTTTTGCATCCGCCCATGCCCTCCTGGGCAATATTTAAATCGCTTGAGGCCTTTATTAGGAGGATCATTTCCCATTCTTTCCTAGTCCGGTCTATACGGGCTATATAGAAATTATTAATGAACACGCGATACACAGGTCTGACAATCGTATACGATTGTCAACGGTTCCCATAATAATCGTATACGATTGTCAGAACCGTGTAACTTACAAACTCTCCCATTGAAAATTATGATCTTTAACTTACCTGCTGCATCTCCCATGAAGCCATAGAATAATACTTCCTCACGCGGATGTTCGGCTGCTACCGTCTTCTTCACCAATGTCCAAAACAGTACCTGTGTTTCGGTACAGTCTTTGGGTACGTTCATGGTGGCAATAGTGAGCAGGGCGTTGGCCTCTATGGAGAACACGTGCGCCCCATCGTCACCCAATCCCCAGAAACCTTGCGATGTACGAAATCCAAGTGGACGTACGCTGAGCGGAGGTAGTGGTCGCTACTTTTCGGGTGCATGCGACGCACGAGATCGACACCTCCATCCACTCCGACACTGGACATAACGAACGTGTGAGCAAAACTGTCGATATTCCCCTCGTCCGCGAAAGATTGCAGTAGGCCCTTACCGTGCTGAGCAGCCCATTGGGAAACGGCTTTCATGCCCTCATCCTGTCGACGACCTCGCACGAAATTATGGTCCACTGCCGTATCAATGACGTTCATTTTCCTCGCGATGCCTGGTAGCTGGCTGGGGTGAAAAGAAGAGTCTTTTGGAAAAACGGTTTCCGTGAGTAGAGTCCGTTTTACCTGGCACACGTTTCGCACTCCACCGGTATTTAGAACCTCCTCAGCCCTAGTCTTAGCTGCCTGTAGCTCGCCCACGCTGGGGCGGTCGGTGGACAGCACGGAATGGTTGTGTCCAATGGGGCTAGTAGACAGGACGAGGATGTTCCAATCAGAGTCTTCTTCGGTGGTTACTTTAAACGGGCAATTCCCAGAATGCGTAGGTGCAGCGTTGCAATGGGCGCAAGCCAGATTGCGATTTTTAAAGGTACCGGTGAATTGGGAACGGTTACGGTCACCCGTTCGACAAAATACGACACACGCATCGTTGTCACAGGATAAAGCCCCACCACATCGCGTAGTTCTAACGAGTCGGCCTTTGATACGTCGTTTGTCCCCAGAACGCATCCAGGTCTGTGGATCGTATTTTAAGAAATCCTTCCACGGAGAGAAAACTCCAGCCCGTGGCTTGTAAACTAACCCCGGAAGTAGAGGCACAGGCAGTTCGTCCACAAGCTCTTCAGACTGAACAACCGCTACGTCTTGGGACAAATCAACATCCTGAGAAAAATCTATCGGAATAGCTGGTCCGGTATAGGATGTATAGTCCGATTTGACTTTGTGCTTGAGCTTTGGTTCTTGTCCCGCGCTGTAGGATTTCATAGATTCATTCGAGTCTTTTGGAGGTGGAGGCGATTCGGTTAAGTCACAAACTAAAATTTCGCGCTTTACCTCAGGGCGAGGCGGAGAAGCTGATGCTTGGGAAGATTCGTGTGTGGCTGTTTCGGCATTTACACAACGGGTTTTCACATCGCTTGATCCGGGGGTTGTACTGACACCACCGATCACAAGTACGACAGCTCCGTCAGGGAACACGGTGCCGAGCTCGGCAGGTTGCACGTCTTCTGTGCTGCGCATGTGAAGAAGCAGCGGGGTATCGGTAAGGGTTGGAAACAAGGCCTGTAGTAACTGAAGAGAGACTGGCACCGCATGCGGGACATCCAAAGCATGGTTACCGTATCGCAGGGAAGTCGGCATTGAATTCCTATGAGAATGTGACCATGAGAGTGTACCATGAGAAATGAATTATTTTATGAAAACAACACTCTATATAGACATGGGTTTAGTGTAAATATTTATATTATGACACCCAGACTCACGTGTGACAATCGTATACGATTGTCAAGCTGGAGCACTAGGTCCGACACCCGACACCGTTACCCTCACGTGCATTCTTCGAAAAATTTAGCACCGGTTTGCCCCATTCATTTTGTTTTTTGGGTTATTCATGCATACATTCCTCGAAAACTTTAGCACCGTTTGGGGGGGGGGTATTCATGGTTGCAGGCTTTTTGGGGGTCTAACGTCTAAGTCCTTTAGAGTCTGCGGAAAAGCTGGTTTTGACAATCAGATTGATATTCAGATTTTTTACATCTGTCATTTTGCTCTACGTTAGATTTCCATTTTTCAAATTTTGCTAGTTTTGCTCTACGCTAGATTTCAGATTTCCTTTTTTGGAATGCTTGATTTCAGAGTTTTTACATCTGTCATTTTGCTCTACGTTAGTTTTCAATAAGGGGCGTAACTAGTTGGGCCCGTTAACTAGTTAGACCCAGTTACCACCAGTTATTGTTACTAGCTAGTTAATCAATTTCATTTTTATTAACTAACTGACCCTAGCTAGTTA
>LGRX02006349.1:0-19240 GCA_001247695.2 Cymbomonas tetramitiformis
TTTCTTTGCAGTGCATATTTTTGTCTCATGTCTTTTGGCACAATGAATGCTATTTTTGTCTCATGTCTTTTGGCACAATGAGTGCTTTAGGTGAAAGTACACATTTGACTTGCCGGAATCCGAATCCCAAAACGGCAGATTCTGAGCTGACTAGCATGTCAGCCCAGGTCTGCTGTCCCACGGGTGGGCTGGGTCGGGTAATACAAATTAAAACAATTTGAGTGTTACTAGAGATCAGTAATTTCTAGGAAGAACTCCCTAAGAATGCCAGCAATGTTTCAAGGTTGCTAGTTAACAGAATGTCTCCCGTCACGGGCGGCTCTCTAAAATGTCAGGAATCCAGTGTCACTTCTCACGTCTGCAGCAAGTGTCATACTTTAACTCGAACTGAAGTCTGAATCCCGTCTCGTAATTGTCTGTCGCAAATAAAATCCGGTCTTCATCGAAACTCTGAAAAAATCTCTTGTCTCTGCTCAGAAAAAATCAGAACTCTGTCATACTGCCAATTCTGTAACCTTTCTTTGCAGTGCATATTTTTGTCTCATGTCTTTTGGCACAATGAATGCTATTTTTGTCTCATGTCTTTTGGCACAATGAATGCTTTAGGTGAAAGTACACATTTGACTTGCCGGAATCCGAATCCCAAAACGGCAGATTCTGAGCTGACTAGCATGTCAGCCCAGGTCTGCTGTCCCACCATCTGTCACATGTCCAACAGACACGGTTCGGAACCCGGCTAATCAGATAAGTCTTCATCGGAGCTCTCATCGGAGAAGTCTGAGAGCACATGATCAGTGTCGGAGTCATAATCTGGCAGATCTGTATTCCGTGCCATCCTCAGCGGGTCATACACAGTGACTCCGTCAAATGTCATGCTGACAATAGGCACATCACAATCTCCGTACATCTTCTTCAATAGCTCCACCGCCCGCTCCGCCACGCCTGCTCACCGAAGGTGCGACACCGCCACCAAGGAATTAACACTGCCCAACTGCTGCAGCGCCTGCAAGATGGTAGTGCGGTGCGTGGTGAAATACAGGTCCATGGCCACCTTAGGCGTGTACCACCCCCCCACATCTGAGATCATTCTGCTGGCCCAGCCATATGTCCACAGCCACTGGCCCAACGACTTCCTGGCGCTGCCCCCACCGTAGCAGCGGTGGTCCTCAGCATCAGGGTAAGCCCGCCTGTAAGCCCGGACAAATGCCCTGCCATGCCCCGTGTAGGGCCCCGGGTACCATCCCGTGGCCCCCTTGGGCGCCGAGAAGAGGAGCCCCCCCGAAGGGACCCCCTCCCGGATGATGTACTCCTCCAGCATAGACACCGGAGAGATGTCCAACCCCGGGATGTGCTCCGGCATGTAAAAATACCGAGGCTTCCGGGCGTCGACATTCTTGTCCTTCTCCAAGCGGCCACGCACATAGGGCGCCAAGCCTCCGTCCCCCCGCACCACCACCACATGTGGCACCGAAAGGTCCGGCGGGGAGAAGAACTCAATGGCAACCCCCGCCCCCACACGGCGCAGCCTGTAAAACACCCGGAGGTATCTGGTGCCCCCCGGGCGCAAGCAGCCCACTGTGCAGAAGGTAAACACCAACAACTGGTGCCTGCCCGACCGGCGGCTCAGATCAAAGCCAAACCGGCGGATGGTCACCCACTGCACCAAAGTCCAGCAGCCCTTCGCCCGCGAAGGCCGCTTGTAATTCTTGTCCAGAACCACCAGCAGGACCAACACCGGCTTCGCATGGCACGGGTTCGGCACTGAACACCTCTCCCCTGCCGAGTCCACCAGCCCGCACGACTGCACCACCTCATCCAGCTCGGCATGCCATGCAGAGACCCCCCCCAGGTAAGTGCGAACCGAGGAGGAGTCTAGGCGGTACTCACGGAGCTCCACCGCATACCCGCAGTAGCCCAGCACGTCCTCCGCCGTAGCCGGGAGCGTGGTACCACAAAAATGGCCCAAGAAGAAGGTGATGTCCCGGACCCCCCGCCGATGCACTCGGTCCGTCGACGGCCTCGTCCTCAGGGCGAGCATCCCAGTGACCAACCTCACCAGAGGCTCGTTGCCTGGTCGCCAGCCCGCCGCCACCAGCCAGCACGTGCCACACCTCACCATGCCCGTGAGGCCCACCTCAACCCCGGCGCAGGCCCGGCACACGAGTCGCTGGCACCCGAGACAGAAGCACACGGTCAGCTGCGGGGTCCCCCGACAGGACTGGCACGAACCGCCCAGCTCGCATCGAAGCAGGTCCACCACGAGCTTCAGGCACGCAACGGTCCCTCCTGCCAGGGAGCAACGGGGGAAAGTGCACCACCACCACCGGCCAGTGAGTAGAGCCCCGGAACGCCCGGTCCTGCCCGAATGCATAAGTGCCATCACCCTCCGACAAGGTCCTCCACTCCGGCGAGGTGAACAGGTCCGAGCCCTTCGGATACCACCGCACCAGCCGCGCCCCCTTCAGCAGGCGCCACCAATCATAGGTGTCCCACACCGGGAGCACAAAAGTGCCCGCCGTAGTCCTCGGAGACCGCCTCTGGCACCTCAAAAAGTGCTCGAGGTACCGCCTCACCCGCTCATAATCGGGGTTGGCATACACATGCTCCCCATCCACAGGCGTGTCCTCAAACCCATCCACCACCGACCGATACCTGGGCAGCTGGGCATTGGTGCCCACCGGGTCCGCCCCCCCGTCCAAAGTGAACGGCCATGCGAACATGTCCTGCACGGAGAGGAACTCATCCCTCCTGAACTGCCAGTCAGAGTAGTCCTTCCGCCGAACATAGCGGGAAAGCCCATCCGACAGGGTGTTCTCGACCCCGGGGATGTGCTCTGCGGCCAAGTCCAGGTCATACTCAGCAGCCGCCCGGAACATCCGCTCACACACCGGCCACAGGTCCGGCGCCATGGTGCCCTGCTTGTTCACCATGCTCATGGTGGTGGTGTTGTCCGTACGGAGCAACATGCGCCCACCCCGGTGATCCGGCCCCAAAAGCTCCACCGTAGCAGCCGCCGTACTAGCCTCCCGAAAGTTGGAGCTCTTGCACGGCGCCCGCTCATGCTCGGGGAAGGCCAAGATGTGGCGCCAATCCCGATACGCAATGCCGCCCTGCCAACCAGAGGCATCCATCACCGGCGCCGGCACACCCTCGGGGGTGGCCCAATGCTCCGTGAGATAGGGCCGGTCACCCGAGTGCCTCCCATCCCACCAGCCGGAGACCTCCGGGCGGCCCTCATACAGGTAGTACCGACGGGTCGGCCCCTGGCGTGCGGCGTGAGCAAACCGCTCCAGCCCCTGCCGAGCCTCGGGCCCCATCGTCACCGTGACATCGGGCCCCCACCGCTGCGCCGGGTCCCACTCCGCAACCTCGGGCGCCGTGAAGTCGTCCCGGGCCCGATAAATAGGCACCAACATATTCTGACCCCCCTTGACCAAAGGAGCCAGGAACTGGTACTTGCCCACCACCGAGGCCAAGTCCCTCCGAGGCACCACTCCACCAGGCTGCACCGCGCCCAGCAGCACATCGGCAGCGCCCGTGTATTTGGCGATCCGGGCCGGCGAAGCCGTCACCAGCTGCGGCACCGAGTGGATCTCCCGCCCAATATAGTCCTTCACCACCGACGGATAGTGAGTCTTGTGGTGGGACGCCCTCACGCCCACCGCCTCCAGCCGGTCCAACTCCGCCTCCACCCGTGCCGTGGCCTCCTGTAGGGTCATGTCCCCGTCGTGCACGGTGTGGCCGTCATCCACAAAGATACCGGTGCACTGTGACCTCCCATCAGAGTGTACCACCGAATTAAGGTACCTCTTCAGGACCCTGGCAATGTCCGCTTGATGCTGAGGCGCATCTGCGAACCCGAACATGTCGTACCGTGCCCGGTAGAAGTCCTTGGACACAGGGAACTGCACGCCCATATAGTCACAGTGGGGCTGCCACCGCGGGTTGTTCCAGAAGGCGTCCTTGAGGTCCCAGCCGCTCATCCAACAGCTGGGCCTCTGCAGTGAGAGGACGTCCTCCAGATAGTCGTACCGCGCGGTGGCCGGTGCCATAGCCCGATTCACACCCGAAGACCTGCCGTTCCAGACATTACGGAACTTGTCCTTCTCCGGCTGGTAGATGGACCCGAGCTGTGTAACCGACCAGGGCTCGTAGTGTAACGGCCCTTCCAGGACCCCCGCAGCCGCACTCCTCCGCAGATCTGCCTCGGAGCGGTCGGCATGCTCATAGCAAGACGGATGGTTGTCCCGCTTGAACCTCGGGGGCTTCGTCACGAAAGCCATACGGTGCCCCCCCACACAACTCCGTCGGAGAGCATCCTCGGACGGCAGGAAGTGGTCGAAGAGCTCCTCCCGATACCGGACGCCTGGGCTATAAAGCCCCTCACCAGTGTCGTGGTAGGTCATCTGGCGCTCAGCATGCGCCTTCCGGGCCTCCACCGAGGTGAACTTCCGGGGCGGCACCTTGAGCACCAGCATGCGGTGGTAGCCGTCCGACGTGTACACCACCAAAAAGAGGCGCCTCTCACCCCTCACCCGCAACCGGCTCCAATGCAGCCGAGACTTGAGGTGTGAGAGTGCCGGTGTAAGCTTCCCACCGCCATAAAGCAGGTGCCCATACCGCATCAGGTAGCTCTTGAACAGCTGAGCGCTGTCCGTGAAAGGGTCCAGTCCCCGAGCTCCAGCTGGTACGGGGCAACCTTCAGGATACCAGTAATACAGCTCCCGGAGCAGAAGGTCCAGGGCTGGGTGTCGCATCTGAGGCTCTACCGAACAGTCACCCACACGGGACTGACCAGTTGCCAAAGGGTCTGTGTGAACTGCCTGAACAGGCCGTGGTTTGACCCGAAGAACTTCGGGTTCCGGTCCACCACTCTCACCAATACCAGAACTGAGGGCTACACCGGTGCATAAGTTCACCGGTTCAAGTTCCTCCAGAACTGAGTACGGGTTGTTCAACACGAGACCACCAAGCTCCCAACGAACAGCACAGTGGGCGGCCCCAGAACTGGGACCGCCAGTTGCCGCCCGACCCGAGTGTGCCCCAAAGTCCAACCGAGCGGAAGGAGTAGATAAGCGGGGGGTCACGACTGGGTCGGGGGCTGCTGCTTTGCATGTTGAGTCACCTGGTGTCGGCTTGCCGAGTCCTCAGGCGACGACCTCCGTGTGCTCGCACGGGGTCCGGAGAGGTCCAGAAAAGGCGTGCTTGAGCATGCACTTCTTCTTGACCCCGTCCACGAGCTTTTCCTTGCCGCACACCACTGTGATCGGCGCATCTCGGGGGTGGTCATAGTGGTCCGTCCGGTACTGGTGGGGCCCCCCGCAAAGGGGGCAACGGTGAGTGGCGGAAGGTGAACCGCCACCCGGAGTCGAACCGCCACCGGGTAGGCCACCTCCAGCTCCACCTCCCACCCGAGGCACGGAAGGAACCGGCGCCCTAAGGGCCGTGGGAAAGGACCCTGCCCCCAGGTTCATCTTGGCCAGGATGTCAGTGAGCTGGGTGGGCAGCACCGTGTCGGAGATGTACTGGCGAACAGCCTCACGACGGTCCCCCACCGACTCCTCACTGTGGAAGCGTAGAAGGTCACGGTCTAGCTTCACGGCCTTGGAGAAGGGGCTCATCTCCCACACGGCGACATACTTCGCCGTGATGAAGACATAAATCCCCTCCCAAGGGCACCACGACCAATCGAGCGCCGCATACTCGACCAGCTCACTCAGGAACTCGTAACGGGCCTTAATGAGAAGCGCCGTCCTCTGATGAACCAAATGAGAGCTGTACGAGGGGGAGAAAACACCGCACCCAGACCGGAGGATGGAGTCCCACTCTGCCGCCCGCTTACGGCAGTAAGTGAGGAAGCGGTCCCGCCGAGGGAACTGAAGTCTGTCCTTGACTTTCAGCTTGTTCCCCTCGGTCGTCACCAGGTCCTGGGCGAGGTGGAGGGGAGTGTGCAAGAACTCAGTGGACTCCCCCAAGGTGTCCACCTGCATAACTCGCCTCATGACGGACTTGTCCGCCTTGGACACCCCGTTCCCCGAGTAGTTCTCGCGCATCTCCCGCCGTAAAGCAGAAGGTGACGCAAGATCCTCCACCGTCAAGCCATCCAACGCACCACTCACCAGTTCCTCCAACCCCATGCTCGGAACCGTCGCTTCCATCAAGGCAGCAAAGGAGGGAATACCTGCCGCTTCCCCAGGTTCAAGATGTTGAGGAGAAAGGACCCGTAATGCCCCCGGCAGCGGTGGCAGCTGCTGCGAAGACGGGGGTGCAACAGCGACGGGGAGTTGCGGCTGGGGGAGAAGAGGCGCGGTCACAGGCTGCGGGTTCACCGGCGGAGGGTTCACAGAGCGGGATGGGGCGTTCAGCAGTGAGGGAAAAGGCGCGCGGGTTGTGGGGTTACGCAACGCGGGGGCGACGTAAGCCGCGGGCTGAGCTGCGGGTTGCGCGGGCACGAGAGCTGCTGCGGTAGTTACGCCCAAAATGTCTTGGTGGGAGCCAGCGTCCACGGCCGGAATGCCATGGGATGGGTGCGCTGACTCCTGAGGCGGCAACATCAACGCGGAGTTAATCACAGCTGCGGAGTGGAGGTCACGAACAGGGCTCATGCCGTAGGTCCCTTCTTGCTGCTGCGAGTCCTCAGTGTCCGCCTCCGACGGGGAGTGTGAGCCCGCATCCCGTTGCGCAGCCGTGCGTTCCCGCTCCACAGAGCTCAGTAATGCTTCCCGAAGCCCACGCACAGCACGTCGCATAGGTTCCACTTGCGGCGACGGGGTGCCAGAAAGATCCGCAGGCGCCTCCTCCTCAGCGTCGCCACCCCAAGCATACGCGGGTCCCGCAAACATCTCGCTAGCGTCCTGCAATGCCTGGAACTGCGCGTCCGCTGCTGGCGTCGTGTGGTTCGGAATGACAACAAGATGCTCCAACGGCGTGCCAGAGTTCGCAAGTGCTGATGTCACCTCAGCAAAGATGCTTACAAGCTGCGGCGTAGGAAGAACGCAATCTGAGCAAAAAACTTTGGAGCGAGCATCCAGGGGAAACGCATATTGTCCCTTGACGAAAAGATCGAGAGCGCAGCCGCGGTGCGCTGTGAATCCGCAAAGTTGGCAACGCACATAACTACTCGCGCCAGAGTTGTCGCAATCGACGGGAAGGCAGTAAGGCATGGGCTTCACGAAACAGCAAAGGTTTCTCCTGCTGCGAACCAGCTCATTCTCCTTAAGCTGGTGCTGCGGACGGTTCTTGGCACAGGGAAGCAAACCACATGTACCGTAGGTCAGCGATGTAGGGTTACGCTGATAATACGCAACACAATCCTCACGGCCACAGTGAACGTTGTCGCGACGCCCAGGGCAGCCAGTTCCACGGAAAGTGAGAAGGGGGGCTTGCAATGATGATGTAAGCAGCTCCAAAAAAACGTCTGTGATAACCGCAGCCTGCGTGTCAACTGCCGACCGCAAACGCGGGTCCAGCAAAACGCGCAATACGTGGAAAGTGTTGTCGCGCATCTCTGCTGGTAAAGGTATTAAAGAGGCCTCCATCTCCATAAATTGAGTAAAGGTCTCAAGAAAAATGACGTATTGGGACAAGAAATTGTCGGGTATAGGCGCCTGAAGTTCCAAGCCGGAGATGAGTGTTGAAGCACGCGTAGTATCGAAAACACCGTTGTCGTCGTAAACAGATAGCTTCGCAGGTGCTGACATCTTGTTTAAATTTGGACAAGATCCTCTAATACAAATTAAAACAATTTGAGTGTTACTAGAGAGCAGTAATTTCTAGGAAGAACTCCCTAAGAATGCCAGCAATGTTTCAAGGTTGCTAGTTAACAGAATGTCTCCCGTCACGGGCGGCTCTCTAAAATGTCAGGAATCCAGTGTCACTTCTCACGTCTACAGCAAGTGTCATACTGTAACTCGAACTGAAGTCTGAATCCCGTCTCGTAATTGTCTGTCGCAAATAAAATCCGGTCTTCATCGAAACTCTGAAAAAATCTCTTGTCTCTGCTCAGAAAAAATCAGAACTCTGTCATACTGCCAATTCTGTAACCTGATGTCGGCGAGGCGCGTCGCGCATGTCGCGGAGGCGCGTCGTGATGTCGGCGAGGCGCGTCGTGCATGTCGGCGAGGCGCGTCGTGCATGTCGCCGAGGCGCGTCGTGCATGTCGCTGAGGCGCGTCGTGCATGTCGCCGAGGCGCGTCGCGCATGTCGCGGAGGCGCGTCGTGATGTCGGCGAGGCGCGTCGTGCATGTCGGCGAGGCGCGTCGCGCATGTCGCGGAGGCGCGTCGTGATGTCGGCGAGGCGCGTGGTGATGTCGGCGAGACGCGTTGTGCATGTCGGCGAGGCGCGTCGTGATGCCGGCGAGGCGCGTGGTGATGTCGGCGAGACGCGTCGTGCATGTCGGCGAGGCGCGTCGCGCATGTCGGCGAGGCGCGTCGTGCATGTCGCCGAGGCGTGTCGCGCATGTCGCCGAGGCGCGTCGTGATGGCGCCGAGGTGCGACCTTGTATTAGGTGTGGTGGACTCTGAGTGTCCTGGTCACCCAGTGCTGTGCCTGCCGAGGGAAGGTGGATGGCCGGCTGATAGCTAGTGCAAGGTGGATGGCCGGCTGATAGCTAGTGCAAGGTGGATGCTGGCTGATAGCTAGTGCAAGGTGGATGCCGGCTGATAGCTAGTGCAAGGTGGATGCCGGCTGATAGTGCAAGGTGGATGCCGGCTGATAGCTAGTGCAAGGTGGATGCCGGCTGATAGCTAGTGCAAGGTGGAGGCTGGCTGATAGCTAGTGCAAGGTGGATGCCGGCTGATAGCTAGTGCAAGGTGGATGCCGGCTGATAGCTAGTGCAAGGTGGATGGCCGGCTGATAGCTAGTGCAAGGTGGATGGCCGGCTGATAGCTAGTGCAAGGTGGATGCCGGCTGATAGCTAGTGGATGCATAGCTAGTGCAAGGTGGATGGCCGGCTGATAGCTAGTGCAAGGTGGATGCTGGCTGATAGCTAGTGCAAGGTGGATGCCGGCTGATAGCTAGTGCAAGGTGGATGCTGGCTGATAGCTAGTGCAAGGTGATGCCGGCTGATAGCTAGTGCAAGGTGGATGCTGGCTGATAGCTAGTGCAAGGTGGATGCTGGCTGCGTGGGGGCAATGTAGGGTGGGAACAAGCATCAGCGCGACGACCCGGACATCTTCCTCACCAAGGTGCGCCCCCGACTCTTCTCCCGCCCCTCAGTTCGATCATCTGCATCTCTGGCGCCAGCCTTCCGCCCTCAATTCCTTTGCTCCTCTCCACCACATGCTCTTGCAACTTGTAGCCAGCGTTCTCCACCACACGATTTGGGGAACTGCAGCCAGCGATCTCTACACCCCACGATTTTGGAACTTGCAGTCAGCGCGTAGGCGGTTTGATGGTTCGGGTGCCGGATGGCTGGAGTGCGGGACGGACGGTCAGATTGCTGCGGATGGCTCGGTGCACTGGGCGCTGGAAGCTGGAGGCCTTCGCGTGGACGAAGGCCGGGCAGTGGCGGCGCGCAACGGCTCCGTTTACGTCACGGGGTTGTTCAACTCCGAGGCGGCCACGTTCGGGGATCTCCCCGTCCTCGACGCCGCGGGGGGGTCCGACGTGTTTGTGTATAAGGTGCGGTTGCCTTACACTGCGTCTTTGAAATTATTGTGAAGCAGTGCCATGCCACATTACTTGTGTATGTCAATCACGCAACGTATTTTGTTCAAATTGGAGTGCAACAGAATTTTTGTGGTTTCAGACTTTCAGAATCCGTGACTCCTGCAGCAGTAGAGCCGAATGACACATGTAGCTCCGTGACACAAACAGGATGTACAAGTAGCCACGAAGCGACACGCCTGTTCAGCTCTGTTCCTTTTGCTCTTGCAAACAGGAACTTCACGGGTACCTACGGTACTCTGTGAGGCACACTGCAAATCTGATTTTGTAAGATTTTCTTCACCTGTTTCACCTGTAAACAGTAGAGTAGGTAGTGACAAGACCACTAGGTTGTACGACGGCGATCGAACGACGACGGGGGATCTAACAGCGAAGTCGCGGGGACGGCATTTACGACTACAAACGACGGCTTTGCATCGGCTACGGCAGTACGATTGACTCCACTGTGACTCCTTTGAGGGAGAAGAATGGCTGGAAGTGCTAAGGGCAAGACTCCAGAGGATTTCCCTCCCCTCCCGGGGAAGCCAGACATCGGGCAGGCTTCCCCTTCCCCGGCAGCACTGTCCACATAGGACGTGCTGATGCAACAAATTCTGATCATGCAAAAGCAGCAAGGGGAGCTGCTTGAAATGCAGAGGCAACAGGCAGAGGAGCATCGCCTGCTGCGTGATGAGCTTCACCGACAAGCACAAATCAACGTGGAGTTGGAGGCGAAGGTGGCAGCGAAGCCTGGGACTTCGGACCCGGACACCGTAGCCAAGACCGCCGAACAACTTCTGGAGAGAAGGAGGAAGCTGGCGTACGTGCCAGCAGCCTCAATCAACCCGTTCCCGCCGCGGCCGGCTACGCTTACATCGAGAATGCCTCAGTTGTACGACCTGCACGGCAACAAGACGTACGACGCTCTCTCCGAGAAGTCCAACTCCTCAATGAAGTACAAGTGCCTGGTTCTGGCTCCGGCACTGTCTTATTTGCACGACGTGGTGTACGAATGCAACGAGACGTTGGACGTGAACGAGGACTGCGATTTGTCGAGCAGCGAGTGGCAAAAACGTTTCCACGCAGTGACCAACTCTGTGCACGGCGTGTACGCGATGCTGTGCAACAGGTGGACGATGCTGGAACTGCGCGGGCAGCTGGAGCAGGAGCCTGGATCTTCACAGCGGGGAGGATCGGACGCTCTACGTGCTAAACTGCAGTTCGTGGAGGACAGAGTCTACCAGGCAGCAGACGGCGTGGTGGCGGACGAGGTGTTGCAGCAGTGGCTGAACGACTTCGACAAGAACCGCGGCAAGGCAATGCTGAGCCTTACGTCGAAAAATGCAGCGAACGCGGAAACGCGGGTTGTGAAAGATCACCGGGACCGGGACCAGCTGGAAGGAGCGTAAGAAGTACGAGGAGAAGGACGGTAAGAAGCCTACCGACAAAGGCGGCAAGGGCCGGGGCGGAAAGCCCGCGGCCGATGTGTGATGTGCGTGCCGTCGCCCCGTCCAGCGCAACAGCCCTCTCCGAGCGCTGGTCGGGGAAAACTCACCGTGCAACAGCGGGTGAGACAGCGGAGGGGAGCATGGTGCGCGGCGGGCGCCAGTTCCGAAGTGATGCAGTGAATTACTCACGGGGTGAAGTTGAGGTGGAAGCGCGGGCCTCCGCCTCCGTTCGACCACGGTGTGTCACTGAGGGATGCCACGCAACAGCAGCAGGTGTGGTTGGACGCGGAGAAGGAAAGGCTGCTACAGAACGGTGCCTGGACGAGAGCGACGAGAAGATCTCATGTTTCTCGCGCTTTTTTAGTGCCGAAAACGGGTACGAAGAAGTGGAGATTGGTGGTGGACTTCCGATGGCTGAACCAGTGGTGTGTGAAGAATCGCGTGAAGATGGAGACGCTGAAGAAATTAAGGAGACTGGCGAAGCCGGGCGACTGGTGCTTCAGCTTCGACCTCCAGGACGGTTTTCATGCGCTGGGGATCCACCCGGACTTTCAACGCTTCATGCAGTTCGACCTGCAAGGGGACCTGCTTCAATGTTCAGCGGTTCCGTTCGGGTGGAACGACGCTCCGAGGGTGTTCTGCAAGTTCGTACGCGTGATGGTGGAAGCTCTACGTTCTCCACAGGCAGCGGAAGATCGCAGAGAAATCAGGAAGCTGCGGGACGGTTCCGCAGTACGACAACGATGGTTAGTACGTCGCAGAGCAGGTGATGCTGGCGAGAACGCGAACCGTCACGGCGGAATGCGAGTACTACCGTACATGGACGATTTTCTGGTGCGGGTCGACTCTCAGCGAGAAGGCCTTCTGCGTCGAGAAAAAGTTCAACTGGTGCTTCATCGACTAGGCCTACAACGGAACGAGAAGAAACGCCAATGGGAGTCTACACAGGTGGTGGAGCACCTCGGTTTGGAGGTGGACCTGAAGCTGGGACAATTCCGTGTAACATAACGACGGGTGCACAAAATCCACACAAGGGCGAAGGAGATCCTGTGCGACGCAGCGAGAAATCGGAGGTGGATTCATGCCAGGAGACTGGCTTCCTTCACGGGACTCTGCCAATCCGTGTACTTAGCAGTACCAGCGGCGCGGCTCTACCTACGGGAGCTCTACTTCGTGCTGGCAGAGAAACGCAGCTGGGGGGCAAAGGTAAAGATCTCGCGTGCAGCTCGGGGGGACTTAAAATGGTGGTCCAGGCTGCCTGTGATGAGCAGGTGGAACGGGCGCAAGATCATAAGATCCCCGACGAGAGCGAAGGTGCACACGGACTCTTCGATGATGGCCTGGGGAGGAATGCTGAACCTGAAGTTCCCCGCGAGAGGTTTCTGCTCAGACGAGATGCGCAACTGGCACATCACACACTTGGAGTTGGAGGCCGTGTACAAGACCGTGCAGGCGTTCCTGAAGGAGCTGGAGGGCAAGGTCGTACGACTCTACAGCGACAACCAGGCGGTGGTGGCGATGCTCTCACACTTCACCTCCAGGAACCCGGACCTGATGAGGAGAATGCGGAGGCGCTGGTTGCTGCTGGATCTGCACGACTTCGAGTTGCAGGCTCGTTACATCCGCAGCGAGGCCAACGTGTGGGCTGACAACCTTTCTCGCTGCGAGGATTTGGAGGACTGGAGACTCAATCGAGACTGGTTCGTGTGGGCCAACAAGTAGTGGGGCCCCTACACAGTCGACCGGTTCGCTTCCGAGATCTCCGCGCGGCTTCCTCGGTACTACGTTGCGTGGAAGGACCCGAAGTGCGAAGGAGTGGACTCTCTGACGTACGACTGGCGGGGGGAGAACAAATGGGTGAACCCCCCGTGGGCGTTGCTGGACGAGGTGGCGCACAAGCTGCGAGAGGAGGGGGCCGCTGCTACGGTGGTGGCTCCGTACTGGCCGGGACAGTCGTGGTTCAGGGAGCTGGAGGCCCTGGCCACCGAGGTGGTGATCATGCCACGACGCAGGGACTTATTCACTCCGAGCAGGCTGGGAGGGTCCGAGCTGCTCGGGCCCTCAAAATGGGACGCTGTGATGTTCTTCATCGAGGCGCGCCAGTGAGTTGCTACACTGCTGAAGTACGAAGGAGCTGTGCTTCGTGTATGACAACAGCTGAGGTGACCGTGGGCTCTAAAATCGAGGTGTTCTGGAAGGACGATGACTGCTTCTACCCGGGTGTGGTGAAGGAGTTCAACGAGGACGGGAAGGCGCACGTGCTGTACGACGACGGCGACGAGGAGACACTGGACCTGTCCAAGGAGAACTTCAAAATCATTAACAGCTCGGGCGTGTCGGAGCTGACGGACGAGGCAGCGGACGCGGACGGCGAGAACATCGACTGCGGAGGCGACTACGAAGAGAACAAGCGCGGTGGTGCTGTAGAAAACTTCCTCACGCACTCACTCTGTGAGCGGTGGAGGAGTGAGTTGGGACAGTCCCGGCTCACAGAACTGGCAGTGACAATGCAGAGAAAAGCACTGCTGGACACGACGATGAGCAACTACGGACCGAAGGCGCGGCGCTTCATTTTTTTTTGTGAGCAGCACCAACGGCCGTGGCTGCCGGCATCGGAGGCGACGGTGTTGTTGTACATCGCCTCTCTGTTGAAGGACGGGGGCATCAAGTCAGCTTCCTTGCAGCCGTACCTGTCAGCCATCAACAACTACCACGAGGACCTGCGATTTCCTGGACCAGCGAAGGGTCGTGCTGTGACCCAAGCTGTGAAAGGGATGGCGACCATCCAGGCGGAGCTGGCGGTGCAGGAGGAGAACATCGAGACCCAGCGGACTTGGCTGCCAGCTGCACACGTACGACGTGTTCACGAAACAGTGCTGAAGTTGACTCCGAGATCTCCTGAGGAGCTGCGGCTGCTACGAGCCTTCGCCTACGTGGTGGTTGCCTTTGTGACCTTTGGCAGACCGGACACGGGGACTTCGTTGTCACGACCGCACGTTCATTGTGGCGATAGTGAGTTCTCGGTGGTGTTGCTGAAAGAGAAAGGACGGCGACATCACCTGGTGAAGAGACGCCTGTGCATCCCCTGGAAGGGGGTGGCTCTTTTGAAGGAGCTGATCGAGCACTGGGAGTTTCACCGTGACACGGCTTGGAGCAGATCTGAGAGGACTCAACCTGACGCCTACTGGCTGCTACCCAAGGACCCGAAGAACTTCAAGGCTTCAATTGCCAATGACTAGATTGGTCTGGCTCTCAGCGAGCTGGATTGCAGATCCCCGGAAGGAGGTCATTTTCCTGCACACAGCACTCGGAAGGGTGCCACGACGTGTGCTCGACCTGTGGGTGTTGCAATGGAGAAAGTGTGCTTCTTCGGAGGCTGGTCACAGTTCTCTTCGGCAGTGCAGCACTACATCGACCCGACAACTTTGAGGGACGCAGACATGAACTACTACTTCGAGTGGTTAACATGGTCACAGTGACAGCGATCAGATTTCTTTTGTGTGCCTCACAGTTTCATCTTTGGTTTCATGGCAAATGAGGATTCGAGCAAAAGAGAAATGTTCAAATTGGAGTGCAACAGAATTTTTGTGGTTTCAGACTTTCAGAATCCGTGACTCCTGCTGCAGTAGAGCCGAATGACACATGTAGCTCCGTGACACAAGCAGGATGTACAAGTAGCCACGAAGCGACACGCCTGTTCAGCTCTGTTCCTTTTGCTCTTCCCACCGCTCCCGACCCAGAGGACTCTTTCCTTTTGGTGACTTGCACAGACAGTCTGGACATCTCATCAAACTTGAATTTAGAAAGCATTTAAAAAGCACAAAATACATTTTCAAACACTTTACAAAATCATTTAATGAAATGTATTGTAGTGCCTGCTTTTGGCAAATGAGGATTCGAGCAAAAGAGAAACCTATATACTTCGTATGCCTTGAATTCAAGTTCCTTCACTTTATCAGGAAGTATAGGAATTTCAAGGATCCTCTATTCCCCTCAGGACCCTTCAGGATTTTCAAGGAATAGAATGGTTTGCGGAACTGAATCCTGTACACCAGCAAGTGGAAGGTACACCGAAAACTGCCAGGCCTGGGAATGCTAGGAGCCGATGCAATTACGAGGATACGGCCTGGCAGTTTTCGGTGTACCTTCCACTTGCTGGTGTACGGGATTCAGTTCCGCAAACCATTCTATTCCTTGAAAATCCTGAAGGGTCCTTAGGGGTCCTAGGGAAATTCCTTGGTAGTCCTATATATGCCTTGAAAATTCCTTCAGAATTCAATGCTCATTTCGAGCCGATCTGAAAGCCGAAAATATGAGATAAACAAGGGTGACTTGTAATATGATAAACTGATGTAATATGAGCGTATTATGCCTCCTTACGTGCTAAGAAAATAGATATCAGTTCGGCTCAGCCCTGACAATCTCAAATCTTTGGCTTTTACATCGGTTCAAAATCAGCCTTGATAATCTCATATTTTCGACTTTTATATCAGCTCAAAATTAGCATTGAATTCGAAACGAATTTTCAAGGCATATATATATATATATATATATAGGACTTTCAAGGAATATAATGGTTTGCTGTGATTTAAGGAATACAAAGGGAAGGTGTTTCGACGGCGACAGAGGCTCTGCGTGTACTGCCATGACTGCGCGGCGCGTTCCAAACATCACTTAAATCAGATATAGAAGCGCGTAATATATTATGTACTTCATATGTATATATATATATGCCTATGAGCACCTCCCAACTCCCCTTCAGTTGTCCCGACTCCCCGCGGCCACGATTTCAGTGTTACTGGAGGGTAGAGGACGGTCCAAGACGGTTCTGGATGCGTCTGCGTTATTCTCTCTCTCTCTCTGAATGAGGCGATGCTCAAGATCTTCATCCCTCTCCCTACCAGGGTGTCCACCTCCCCTCCCTACGGACCAGCTTCCCCATATTGCCTCTGCAGCCTGCGAAGAGATCTTCCAAGGATTTTTCGCCACTTTTGCCACTTTCGTCATTTTCGCCACTTTTGCCACTTTCGTCATTTTCGCCACTTTTGCCACTTTCGCCACTTTTGCCACTTTCGCCACTTTTGCGAGCGGTTTTGAGGTTTTGGGGTTTTGGTGACGGTGCCAGGTTGACGCGCTCGGAACGTCCATGTGGGCCATTGCCGCTGGTGGAGATTACAACGACGCCGGCCGTGGAATTGCGCTGGATGTCTATGGAGACGCCTACATCACAGGTGCCGTCCCCCCAACTGAGGGGTGAGAAGTGTGAAGCCAGAACGCTTTTGATCACTCTTTCCATATTCAGGCTGAAATTTTGTTATACGTCAAATTATTAGCATTTTTGGGCTTCGCGCTTGACAAGTCCTCGACCACCCCCCAAGCCTCTTCCACCCGCCTCCTCGCACTTCCCCACCTCCCAGACGCCGCCATTGAGGTAAAGATCACAGCACTGCTCAATCAACCAAATTGGGAAGCCGCCGCCTCCCGGAGTCTCCCAAAGTGTGGAAGAAGCAAAGGGCTATGTGTGCTGGCCTGCAGCGTGGCGCGTAGTCCCGGGAGGCGGCGCCATTCCAAATAGCGCGGGGCACGATGTGGAGGTGAGGGCGGAGATGGTGGAGCAGGGTCGTTCAACCAATCTGCCACCTTTGGTATCGGCACTTCCGCGGTTATGCTCCACACCGCGGGGAACCTCGACACCGACTCCTTTCTCATGAAGGTGAGCCCAGCGTCTCCCGCGCCTTGCCTCTCGACCCTCTCCATCTGACCTGCTCTCCTTCCGGCGCCGCTGGCAAGGTTGCAAGTGCAATGGGAGCCATCTGACCTGCTCTCCTTCCGGCGCCGCTGGCAAGGTTGCAAGTGCAATGGGGGCCATCTGACCTGCTCTCCTTCCGGCGCCGCTGGCAAGGTTGCAAGTGCAATGGGAGCCATCTGACCTGCTCTCCTTCCGGCGCCGCTGCAAGGTTAAGTGCAGTGGGGGCCATCTGACCTGCTCTTCTTCCGGTGCCACTGGCAAGGTTGCAAGTGCAATGGGGGCCATCTGACCTGCTCTCCTTCCGGCGCCGCTGGCAAGGTTGCAAGTGCAATGGGAGCCGCGACGCGCAATGTGAAAGTGAACTTGGCCCCTCGGCCCTGACAAGGCCCCGCCTCTGGCCCTCTTCTCTTTCCGATTCCAGACTTGACTCCGGGTTGGGAGCACAGGTTTGGCACACGGGAACCGTCGACTTTGCGCTTCAATCCGGTGGCCAGGGCATCGACAAGGTCGGACGCGATCCCTCACGGCGGCCGTGCAATGTATGTCTGCGCGTCTAGAGCGATCGAGCGAACATTAGGATTTTGAAGCCAAAATACGGCCTACATAATCGCCCTTACTTTTTCCTATTGCGTTTCTGGTCGAATGACCTTTAAATATGGACTTTGTGATATGCAATAGCACGCGTATAAATACTAAAAACACCCTCGTCCAATGAGAATTTGGTGGGTTTCGATATATGACTGGAAAGGGCTCGTCGAGCGCTACAAGATATTCTGCTTACTTTTGTGATATGCGGACTTGATTGCGAAGACCCACCAATCCCTCCACGAGGGGGTATTCCGCCCCCTCCGTAACGTGTGAGGGGACCACGTCGTCCTCGACGTTTGCCACGACGGTCCCCCGGAGCAAAGGGACGTTCTTCTTCAGCAACCCGGAGTTGCTCACATATTCGGTGGGCTTGGGGCGGGCGTGATCGGCTAGGGGCTTATGCTCCTTTTGCTCGCCCGCGTACAAGACCACCGATTGCCCGATTGTAAAGATGTCCTCTACCGACGAGAGCTCGTCGGCTGCCGCCGCCCTGGCCGCCTTGGCGGGCGACCTGGCGGGTGACTTACCCCCCGTGCCCGCATGCCCTTTTGCTTGCCCTTTTTTGATTGCTTCCGCCTTTGCCTTTGACTCCTCGTCGGCCTCGGCCTTGGCCTCGGCCTTGGCCTTAGCCTTCTCCGCGACCTCTTCAAGGCGGTTCGCTTCCTCCTCCTCGTCAGCGTCCACTTGTGGGTATAAGAAATTAACTGCTCTTGATTTTGCGGAATCACCACCCTTTTCCCGCAAAAAGGGTTGTGATTCCGCAAAATCAAGAGTAGTTAATTTCTTATACCCACAAGTGGACGCTGACGAGGAGGAGGAAGCGAACCGCCTTGAAGAGGTCGCGGAGAAGGCTAAGGCCAAGGCCGAGGCCAAGGCCGAGGCCAAGGCCGAGGCCAAGGCCGAGGCCGACGAGGAGTCAAAGGCAAAGGCAGAAGCAATCAAAAAAGGGCAAGCAAAAGGGCATGCGGGCACGGGGGGTAAGTCACCCGCCAGGTCGCCCGCCAAGGCGGCCAGGGCGGCGGCAGCCGACGAGCTCTCGTCGGTAGAGGACATCTTTAAAATCGGGCAATCGGTGGTCTTGTACACGGGCGAGCAAAAGGAGCATAAGCCCCTAGCCGATCACGCCCGCCCCAAGCCCACCGAATATGTGAGCAACTCCGGGTTGCTGAAGAAGAACGTCCCTTTGCTCCGGGGGACCGTCGTGGCAAACGTCGAGGACGACGTGGTCCCCTCCCACGTTACGGAGGGGGCGGAATACCCCCTCGTGGAGGGATTGGTGGGTCTTTGCGATCACGAAGCCGCGTTATGTATGGGCGCGAGACGATCTCAACATTATATCAACTGTACATGACGATCGCGGTTGGAAAAAGTGCCCGCTGAAAAATCCGACACGATATAAATAACACTCCCATATTTAAGAATCCATTCGCTCGATGGCTCTAGACACGCAGACATATGCAATGCCGGTCCCTGGTGCCACAATCCGTGCGGGCGATTCCCCACTCTCAGTCCATCCTCATTGCCATTTCCTTCACCCGTGTGCTAGTCTTCCAGAGCCATTTGCAGTGCCTGACTCCCATCCTCATCTCCTGCTGTCATCCAATCTTGCTATCCCCCTTCCTCTGTGAGTGTCTCGACTCAACAGCTGTAGGTCCTACATGCCTCCTCTCCCCCAAGCCCACCGCGCCTTGCTCACCTTCCACTGTCCGTCCAGTTCCCCATCGACGTCCTCTCGTCCTCTCCGCCCTGCTCTGACCGCGTCCTCTCCGCCCTGCTCTGACCGCGTCCTCTCCGCCCTGCTCTGACCGC
>LGRX02006350.1:0-30060 GCA_001247695.2 Cymbomonas tetramitiformis
TTGACGCGGCGCGCGCGGGATCATACGCGCATCGCCTACGAGCATATTGGAGCAATCTGTTTCAAAATCAGCAGTTCAATCTGGTGATGGAGCGGGTGGACAGACCACCAGACAGATACGTGCGTGATATTCTGCAGCGAGGCTGGAAGCCGCGCAGGGTCGTCACAGGAGACAGGAAGCCTCACTACACCGCCAACGTTGTGGGGGAGCCTATGAGAGCATTGCCAACCATCTTGGCGACGCAAAACTCTCGTGCTTTTCGCGCGCCTCGCGCAGGCACAGTGGTGAGGAAAGGAGATGATGATGAAGTGGGGGAGACCAGAGAGGTTAACCTGGACGAGAAGGCAGTTGCCATGGGGTACAGCGCAGGTGAGCTGCGCGCGGCACATGGCATGAAAGACGAAGAATTGGCAGGAGTGCTTGGCCTTGCTATGGATCGAAGAGCAATGGAGCTATTGTATGCGATTGCCGAGGTCAGCACGACCAAACTGCCAAAGAGTGAGGAGAGTGAGGAGGAGGAGCATGGCACGCTAGTTGCCATCCCCATCGCGAAATCCACCAAGGTGGCTGCCACCTCCGAGGACACGGCTGAGCCGATGCGAGCACAACTAGCAGAGTGGATCACCAGTTCCAGCGACTACACCCAGCAAGTCGCGCGACGCCTCAGCCATCAGGACTGGGAAGAACGACTGCAACGCATGTGCAGCCAAGGGCAGAAAGGTACACAGGGGCTAGGCACCGCCGACGCTGTTCCACGCCGCAGACAGTGGAAGATGGCCTCCATGAAGCTCGCGGGCTATGAGGCACGTCATCGGCAGGCCTTTTCAAGACCTGGAGGCAAGCCAGCAGAGACGAGCTCAGCCCCAGAGTGGGCACCAGTGACAAAGGAGAAAGAGATGAGGCTGCCCAAGCTTCCTGACACTACGAGAATGGTTGCCATGCTAGCCAGCGTAACCAACCAGGAGTCACTCCGAGAAAGATACCCCGATATACACGAGGACGAGCTATGCCTCGCGTGGGTCAAGACAGGAGGAAGAGTGGAGGTGCCCAAGGAGGAGTATCACAGGGTAAGGAAGAGAGCAGCGCGTCACCGTTGGGACGAGCTCATGGGCGAGTTATACATGGTCACCGTCAGTGGTAAGGAGCTGCTGGTGCCCAAGCCCTGTGACAGGATTCAGTTGGTGCGTGAGCACCATGAGAGGACCGGCCATTGGGGCATCAAGCGGACACTGAACCTGTTGTGGCAACGCCATTACTGGGCAGGCATGAAACAGGATGTGCAAGCAGTGGTCACTCAGTGCCAGACTTGCCAGAGGGTGAAGACACACTATGCACGGGAGGAGGCGAACCTCACGCCGCTGGAAATCAAGTCCTTCATGTACCGCTGGTCCCTGGATTTAGCGTGGCCTACGAAACGCATCACGAAGGCTGGGAACCAACGCGTCTTGGTCATGATTGAGCACTACACGCGATTCGTCGTGTGTGTTCCAATCCCCGACAAGGAGGCCGCCACCATCGCCAGCGCATTTCGCTATCATGTTCTATCCGTGTTTGGGGCTCCTGCAGAATGTTTGGTGGATGGGGGCACAGAGTTTGAAGGTGAGTTCTCTGCGCTATGCAAGCAGTGTCTCATTGACCGAAGAGTGACTTCACCGAGTTCCCCAGAGAGCAATGGCTTAACTGAACGGGTGGTACGCACCCTCAAGTTTTGCTTCAAGAAGATGGCCCTCGACAAGGGCCTGGACTTCGAGTGGGATGAGATGCTCTGGTCACTCGTACTCAGCTACAACGCAGCTAGGCAGCAGTCCACTGGAGTGGCGCCATTCACCTTGCTGTTCGCTCAGGAAGCCACGGTGCCACCGGATCTTCGTGCTCGACCCGAGTTGGACTTTGGGAAGCAGGAGGAGAAGACACTGGCTGATGATCTGTTACAGCGAGCCGCCATCGTGAAGAGGCTCATGGTACATGCGGGGTGCAACCTGGAGATCGCTCAGCACCGCGACACTTTACGGTACGAGCACAGGAGGAGTGGCAGTTACGAGCCGAAGCCGCACCAGTTCAAGGCAGGCGATTTCGTATATATACGACAACAACCGCGCTCTGGCATGGAGGTAGCCACCAAGCCAGCCATCCTGAAGATAGTCAAGGTGCAAAGAGATGGAGTGGTAGTGTTGGAGGACAGCACGAAGCTGCGGGAGAAGAGCACAGTGCAAAATATTGCACCATGTCACCTACAAGTGAAAGACCAGTACGACTGCAGTGCAGCCATTCCCAGCAAGCATCTCGCGTGTGAGGCGTGCATGCGGACAGATGGGGAGGCAGCCATGTTGCCGTGTGACACCTGTAACCGTGGTTATCACACGTGGTGTCTGAATCCAGCGCTGGATGGAGTACCTGAAGGGGATTGGCAATGTCCCAAGTGCTTAGGTGGGACCGTGGTGGCAGCTGCCGCCGAGGTGAGCGCGTCAATCGTCGACAAGATGGCGGCCATGGAGCTGCAGCTGAGAGAGAAGCTGGGATCAGATGTGGTATTGTTGCCTGCAGACGTGGGTCCGCATCGTGCAGTGAGGCCGGGACGTGAAGACCCATGGCAGGCGCTGACCTCGCGGCAGATGCTCAGAAAAGAAGGGAGCATGGGGGATCTTCCTGACAGAGTGGCCTGGGGAAACCAGGGGGAGCTCAGCAGAGTGATCACAGAAGTGATGCCAGGATTCTGGCATGAGGGCCATCGTACCATCTTGAGCAGGAAGTGTGCAGAGCAGCACACTCGCGCGAGAAGTCTCCGCAAGACGTCCACGGTGCAGGCCATGAGTCCCGAGGAAGTGCAGAAGAGAGGAGATGTGACGCAATTGAGCAGAGCTCAGGTGAAGATTGCCAGTCAACTGGATTGGGGCTTAGAGTTGGTGATGACAGTTCCTCAGGAGGTCAGACGCTTGGCGCACGAGGTGACTTGGGAGAAGATCACACAGGTATGGGATCCTTGGGCTGGCACAGGTGTCATTGGCAAGGTTATGTCGCTGGAATGGCCTCACCTGAAGGTTATGAACAATGATTGGAACCCGCAGTTGAAGTGGCACGAAGCCCTTAATGCTTTACAACCGGGCAATTATCGAGCCTGGAAGGAGAAGTATGGGGTGTGTGACGCGGTGGTGACCTCACCCTGGTTCGCAGTGCTGGATATTGCGTTGCCATTGGCAGTACTGGCCAGCCGAGTGGTGGCTTGTATTCATGTACCATCGCACTACATGACAGATATGACAGAAAGCAGGGCACAATACTTTCGTAAGCTGTGTCACGCTGGACGTTTACATGTGATTGGGCATTTGGAGCATGGACCTATTGGCAGAAGATGCATGTGGGTCATGGTGTTTCGCAACCCTTTGACAAGAGCCAGGATGTTACGAGGAGGAGAAGCTTCTGGAGTGGGTATGTTTACCTTCAGCATGGGCAAGTTCGCAATGGATGGCGTTACGACAGAAGATGCTGAGCAAGCTCTTGTCTAATGTCTGTGCTACCAGTGGCAGCTACAGATGGGGGATGTTGAGAAAAAGAGCTTGCATAAGTTGTGAGAAGAGATAAAGAGATATCAAAAATTTTGAGATTTTGTATAGTTACAGTAGCAAGCTAACTGTGCAGTCATATAAGGAAACATATGCAAAGCCGAGCTAGTGTTGTAGAGGCACTGACAATAAGTAAGACTGGCTAGTAGTAGGGCTAGAGAGTTGTGCTTTGTGTGGACGCTTCATGCATAAGTTCGCGACAGCTGTCACAAACCACGGCTTATCGTGTACCTCAGCCGGGTTGTGACACTTGCTGTAGCAGTCTCTGTGACGAACGTATGACACGCGCAGTACGATACGCGCGGGGAGTTATGACAGTGACGAGATACGGAAATACGGATGGGTGTTACACTTGTTTGGAGATAGCGAGGATAAGTAGGGCGGCGTAGCAGGGTGAGCCAGACGCTCATTTTTGTTTTGCCTTCGTAACAGTGATTCCGAAAATAGCCAGGACTCGCTTAAGACCGCGAAAACAGCAGTGTTATGAGATAATTTATAAGATACAGTATTCTTCTGCTTGTAAAGACATACATTTGTGGACTTGTCCTTGTGCGATAGCGTCAGAACTGTGATTAACAGTCTTTTTCATGTTGAGAAAAAGAGCTTGCATAAGTTGTGAGAAGAGATAAAGAGATATCAAAAATTTTGAGATTTTGTATAGTTACAGTAGCAAGCTAACTGTGCAGTCATATAAGGAAACATATGCAAAGCCGAGCTAGTGTTGTAGAGGCACTGACAATAAGTAAGACTGGCTAGTAGTAGGGCTAGAGAGTTGTGCTTTGTGTGGACGCTTCATGCATAAGTTCGCGACAAGGAACTTCCATTTTTTTTAACCGATACCTGTGCGGTGCCACGACCCAACGCGGCCTGGCACGACCAGAGCGGGCGTGGCAATGGACGTGAGGTAAAAACCGCGGCGTGGATCCTCTCCGCACATGATGGCGAAAGTAAAAAGAAGAGTGGATGCGATGGGTGCATTAGCACCACCACACGCCACCACTAGACAACGACCAAGAGGCGCGCAAGGTGGAGGGTAAAGCTGAGGATGCCGCGGGGCGAGCTCGAAGGAGTCAAAGTTGTGGTCGATGGCGAAAGCGATGGACTCGAGTCTGGTGTCTGGTGCATAAGCACCACCAGACACCACCAGACCATAGCCAGTGGCAGAATCCCGTCGATATACTCGGAGAGACTCTAGGGCAGCCCGAATAGCGGTCATGCGTGCACGTTGGTGCGCGTTGGACATGGCCGACAGCAGACTGCAGAATTCTATGAAATATTAGATAGGGTTCGCAAGCGAAAACCCAACTTTTCGTAAAATCGACAATTTCCAGTGATGGAAAAGTCAAATCAAGGTGAATTTTGACGGGGAACACGCTGATGACGTCAAAAATACCGTGCGGTAAGCCAATTTTCGTGCAGAAGGGGTGCTGCTGTTCAGAGAGGCACAACCGCGAATAGATTGTAGTCGGTCTCGCAGCTGGAGATGCTAATGAAGCCGACAGCGGCGTGATACGGCACGCCCAGATGATTCCCGTAGCCGTAATCTTACGGTAACAGCGGGGCGTTGCTGGAGATGCAAACAAGGGTTCGCTGGAGATGCGGTCGCTGGAGACGCGACGGGGTGATCAAAGCCACCTACCAAATGCCAAAAACGTAACCCGAGTGGAAGAGGCCCATAACCTGATGGAAAAGGAGAAATATATAATGAGTATATATGTTACGGTACAAGCGCGCCTTGGTATGAGCGCGCCTACCAAAATATTCTGGCACAGGCGCGCTCATACCAACAAGTTTTTTGGTACAGGCGCGCTCATACCAAAATCGGCTGGCGTATGCCAGTGGCGCGCTCATACCGTAACACATATATATCATTGCAGAGACAGGAACCGGACTACGTTCGGGCTTTCGGATAGAGAACTAAGATAAATAATAAAATACCGAAGAGGGTTTTATTATCGGGCGATCACAGGGTGGCAAGCTGCAAGTGACACTCAGGTCTAGGGGTGACACTACGGGGACACTAACTGTCATACGTGACACAAAGTCAGGTCCCGCGTGAGTACTACTAACTACTGACCAGTGACACAGTTGTCACAGTCACTACCTCTGGACGGATTCGAGTCAGGGGGTCAGGGGCCTGCCCGTCAGGGCTGCCTGCGGTCCTAGATACCCAGATCTCAGCACACCACCTCCGTACAGGAGAGTGGTAACTGTTAGTCAGAGCTAGCAGCTAGGCAACAATGCCAGGTCAGCAAGAATAGTTAATAAGGGCTCTTGGCCCAATCTCCCATTGTGCCATTCTGAATCTACAGCAAGGTACCGTATCGGTTCCCAAAACGCGTATCGATAGTTTTCGATATAATGAAGTTTGATGTCGACAGATGTCAGGGCTCGCTATGCGAGCGATATGTATGGCACGGCTATTATTGAACGACAATAGCACGCGCAAGAGTTTGGTGGTATGAGTGCAGTCTGATATCCAGAATCTACTGCTTGAGCTCAATGCTCTCTCATATACGCCAATGCCCCCACGCTTCTCAAGCGTTACCACTATCGGGTTGTGAACCCGAGGGCATTGGGTGAACAACAGTATCGGCTGATCGAATTAGCCATATGATACCCGCATGGTGTTCAATTCATGCTTGAAGCGAAGACGCGTCCCTTCAGAACAGTTTGTTCTTCAAGAACTGTCTTGCTTCATCATCGAGATGCTGTAATCAGCCTCTCGATGATAGATGTCACTCATGGTGAGTGGATGACAGATAGTATGACTGCACATGTCATTGTCGACCGTACTGACGATACTCGACGACTGTATGTCATTATAACATATGACATGACATGACATGACATGACATGACATGACATGACATGACATGGTATGACATGTATGACGGGTATGACACATATGACATGTATGACACATATGTCATCGGTCATATCCCTGACAACAGATACCGATATGGGCTACGCACTTGTCGACAGATACCGATATGTGCCAAACACGTGTCGACAGATACCGATATGTATGAATTTTCTATCGACCGATACCGACAAGAATCGAAAACTTGTCGACAGATATTGATATTCCGATATTTTCCGATATATCGATATATCGGGGATATCGACAACAAGTGATAAATTTGTCCAAATATGACCCTTACGTCGTCTAGAATCTATTATTGCGGCAACCATAGGTTGGAGTGCTAGCAAGTGCACCCGTGGCCTGTGTGTGAACTCTCTATTCTCGACGTGTTCATGGAGGCCATCATGGAGCTCTACGTTTTCGTGGAGCGCTTCTTCTCCTCCGCTGCGGCAATCTTTTCAGCGTAGGCCTCCCTGAAGGCGTTGGTCTCCGCATCATGCCCGGGGATGTTGTCAACCGGCTCCCACGTGTCGCTCTCCTTCGCAAGAAGTACACCATCTTTGAGCCACCTAATCAGAAACTGCTCAAGACCATAGTTTTTTTCTTTCTCCTAGAAGTTCTGCCACCTCGCTCGTAATAGGCATCGTCACTGCCGTTATCCCCTAAAGGGCGGTTTGTACCGTATACGGACGGATCCGATGGTGGGAATGTGCGTCCAAGTGGTTCTACATGCCCTTGACTTGCCGAAATATGCATTCCAAGGCGCGTGCACCTACCTGTGTGTATGTCGCAAATGACTAATCACTGGGATGGGTAGTCCATATAGGACATATATCTCACATAGCAACATTTTCAATTACGACAATTCTTGAAAACTTGCCTTTTAGAGCTTGAATTTTGTCTTAAAATATACGAAATCAAGGCTTTTGGGGAGGTCCTGAACACGGTTCTTCTTAGCGCGTTCGAGGGCCTTCAGCCGTATGTTCTCAATCAGTTCGGGCATGCCTTGCCCGGACACCTGCACCTGGCGACTGTCGGCTGGAGGGGCGCTGGCTGTGCGTGTGGCCCCTGCAGAAGACGCCGTCCGCGCCTTGCCCTGTCGCGGAGGGACCGTAGGGGGGGCGTTGCGCTTGGTACTGATTGCCTGCTGAAGGAGGGACATGGCAGCGTTGTCCGACACCCATTTCTTCAAGGCAGCCGTGAACGCCGAGTTCATCGGTTTCTCCAGCACCGGTGGTAAGTGCTTGTAATCGCCGAATGTGTAAGGCTGCGGCAATGTTTCCAGCACGTTCTTGTAAGTAATTGCTTGGAGCTTGCCATCCGCGGCCAGACGTTGCATGTGCTCCAGAAGACGCTCGTCGGATACTTCGCTCAGCAATTTCAGCCCTGCTTTCGGCGTGGAGTCGGCCGCGCTCAGGGCGACCAGTTGCAACTGTCTTGCCGCTTCGAGCATAGGTTTCATCCTGGCTTGGTTCATCCGCATCGTGACTCTCCTGCTGCGCTCAAACTCTGGGGTCTGTACAGGTGATGGGTTTTTAGCGGTGGCCTGTGGGCCACTCGCGGTAGGCTTCTCTTGGAAAACCGCCGGACCGTGGTTCAGCGGGGACACCGCGGGTTCCGCGGGAGGGGCCGATTGCAGGCAGTCCCGTGCAAGGACACCCTGCTTTTCTGCTTCAACGGCGCGCTGCGGCTGTTGCTGGACCCCTTCCATGGCGGTCGGTTGCCAGGATTGCACGGTGGACGCAGCCTGGACCAAGCTGGGAATCGTGGGAGCTTCTTGGGGTGGGAATGCCAGATCAACGGTGGCAATCTGTGGGGGCGCCCTGGCTGGAGGGGGCGGCATGTGCGTACTCGCCCACGCCTGGGCCAACGTCCCGGTCTCCGCTGGCCACAGCAGCGTCAACAGGTCTGCGACGTGCTGCATCCATGGGTACTCGGGATTGACATTGGCCTGGTACCGGGGGGCTGGTGACACATGTACGCACCGTCCGGGAAACCGTGTCCACCATGAACCATGGACAGTGTGCGCGAAGTTCCTGTGTGAAATTTCCGATAAACACCGGCGGCCTTGCCACAGGGGCTGGCCCTGTTGGACGTGGGGCCGCGGCCTGCACGGCTTCAGACGGGGCAGTGCTCGGTGGCGCTAGGGGTCACACAGTAGTAGGTGGGGGCGCGTCGTTCGTGGCATGAACTAGGGCTGTACTCTGTGACGCCGGGGCTGGCGCTGTTGGAGGAGGGGGCGGTTCGCTATTGACGGGCAGGTTCGGGGCGGTCCCCTGACATGCCTTCTTCCACAATTCGGGGAACCGGGCCTTGATAGCAGCGATCTCCTTCTCGGTAGGGAACGCGAGGGTGGTATGCCCCAACTGACCGTTCTTGGTTTGCACGAAGCGGTGGACGGTTGTCAGGTGCTGTAAAATCTTGGGTTCGCACTTTTCACATGGGGACGCCGGGTCGGGGGAATCCGCGATGCACTTGCCCTGGGATGAGCAGTGCCTAACCCACGTTGTCACGTTATGATTTTTCAGGTTTTGTTTCAGCCATATCTCTAGCTGCGCGATCACCTGCTCCTTCGCCTCGTTCTTCCCCTGGCTTTCTGGCATGGTCCTCAAATCTTGGAACCCAGATGCGTTCGCCCACACGGTATCGCGTAAGACAGTGTAGTTAGTCAACTGCCACTCGGGGCATTTGCCGTTATGGGCAAACGCGCCGGTGGCCAAAACGAGCCCAGTCGGTACTTTCTTGATGGCCTGCCTATAATTCTCCACTAGCCCGACGGGGAGATGTGTTGCGCCTACGGAAACGGTTGAATGCCAAAACTCGTGACTTTTCCGTTTGCGTTTCTGTATACAAAACCCGGCCCCCGCCCCCTCTACCGCCGCTACTTCGTTTGAGCGTGCCCCATCGTCGAGCTCTAGGTGATTTCACGGAAAGGAGTGAGCGCCAATTGTAAACGGCGGTAGCATTCAAAGCACGCGGACGTGCTAGCGTTCCGCGCGTGTGCAGAGGGATATTACGATGCGCGCAAGACATCAATCGCTCCCGGAACATCATCGAGTAGGCAGCACACGGCCACCAGGCAAATGGACATTAATTTCTTCATATAAAAGTGTTTGGTTAAAGCTAGATAGGTAACCACTGAGGGGCTGGCCCAGGAGCTGTCCGCTATCCGGCACGCCACAATGGTAGACTGTAACTACTATGCTTCTATGAGATCCGTACTACCGAAGCTTGCTGTTATTCCTGTACACAAAGTCTTTGATGGTCCCGTGTAAAATCACGTGCCAGTAAAGAGGACGCATATCCTGCAAACACCCAGGCGTAGTGTATCACATGGCCCTCCTAAGTGATATGATGCCAGTCTGCTGCTCTAAAGGCCCAGTCGAGTTCCCTGGCTATTGGCGGCCGTCGTCTTCCACGCACACGCTGGCTTGTGGCTTCTCCAGTGAGCACGCTGGCAGCTAGGGCCACAGTACGCTACACGTCGGCACGGGCACCACCTCTCGATTAGCAGGCAGCAGGCCGCACGTGGCACAGCATGAAGGACGAGACGACCATCCGCCGCGTGCCCAGAGCCTGGAATAACTAACCCACTGCGCTTCCGCCAGCGCCTTACACTCCCGGTGGTGGGTAGATTCCCAGTGTGCTCTCTGACACTCCTCGCCGCAATACACCGCGGAGAGACACTTGCTGCACTTGTAGAACTTCCGTCCGCCGACAACAGCCCGCCGGTCCGCCCCACCGATTGCGCACAGGGATCCCGTTTCTTTCCGTTGCGCGATGCCACAGCAGGCTGTGAACACTTTTCCTCCATGTGCAGTATCGTGCGCCAACACTTGTGCGCGTGCGATTGCGCGTCCGCCCTCGATCCAAGCCCATCATCCGCACGAAACATCACATACCGGTAGTACCCCACCAGTTCTCCGTGCGCGTTTTCCGAGCGCAGGCTCGACAGTCGAAATGTCACCAACGGTGCGAACTGCGAAACATTGCATCCCGTGCTTACCATTACCGGTTCGAACGGGTTCCCCGAGGTATCCGACAACACGAGGATCTCCCCCGCACCTTCCAAACCACCCCCCCCTGGAAGACACCCCACGAACTCCATGACAGTAACCGAAGGGAAATGACCGGTTTTCCAACTTTCGCGCGACCACCGAGGGTACAACACACCGCACACAATGATGTTTCCATATCTCTCACCCTGCATGCGCCAATCGTGTACAATCCGGAATATCGTGCGCACCGTGGTCAGCACAAGGGCCAGGAACAACCCTTGCCGACATGGGAGGAGCCCCTCGCGAGAACACACAGTGCCCACACGCTGTCCCAACATAAGGCGCGCGGCGTTATCAGGTCCCAACCCAGGCGGGACGTTCAACAGGTACCTCTCCGCGAATTCTAGGGCTGCGTTTTGTGTGCGCAAAAGCCCCCATGTGTTAATTGGCATCCCACTCGATGTTGGGTTGTCCAACCACGTGTGTCCGTGAAACAGGAGTGTCATGTGGTTCCCCACCGCGCCAGGTGCAAGGCGCATTCGGCGGATTCTGACGAACGTTCGGCCGACTCGCTGCCAGTATGTTGCCATATCAGCCCAAAGGCGTGTGTCGTCCGAATTGGATGCAATCGCGGAGTCGGGCAACATGCACAGATCCTACATCACACCCCAGCGCGAGCGGGTAAATTCAATGCAATACGGCGGGTCCGAAGTTTTATCATAACGAAGTTTTATCACCGCAAACCACGACATCCGTGTGCACAGGGATATTACGAATCACGCAAGACATCAATCGATCGCTACCAGAACATCATCGAGTAGGCAGCACACGGCCGCCAGGCAAATGGAGATTACTATCTTCATATAAAAGTGTTTTGTTACAGCTAGATAGGGGGGCGGCCCTCCTAAGTGGTATGATGCCAGTCTGCTGCTCTAAAGGCCCAGTCGAGTTCCCTGGCTATTGTCGGCCGTCGTCTTCCACGCACACTCTGGCTTGTGGCTTCTCCAGTGAGCACGCTGGCAGCTAGTGTCTATTCTGCGAAAGGCGGATTAACCCGCCGTAACACGTTGTTACGGCGGGTTACCAATACCTAGGCATTTCTACTATATCGTGTGCGTAATCGACTTCGGGCAAAAAGTAGGAACAACAGGCGTTTATCAACACTCAAAATTACCTAAAAAAAGTTGGCAGAACTCCAGGCACTTTGGTATGAGGATTGGTAATCGACTCGGGGCAAAAAGTAGGAATAACAGGCGTTTATCAGCCCTCAAAATTGCCCAAAAAAGGTTGGCAGAACTCCAGACACTTTGGGCTGAGGATTGGTCTATACCGATAGGGAAGTGCTCTAGATCGAAACTTAAGGTCACAAAACATAAAACTTCCTTAAAATGTTGTCACTTAGTGCCTTGGGACCACCACGTAGCCTACGCGGAGCAACAATAAACGAAGTTAGGGGTTAACCCGCCGTAATTTTTGTGCCAACCCGCCCTAACTTTGAAGGCCATTTCAGCCCGGTGTACCCATCCAAGTAGCAGAAATTAAAATTTCCACGCGCAAAACTAACTACAACAAACATTGTCAAGCATAGGTTTTATGCAATATCTCAACTTATTATGGATATTAGAGTGCTCGAATATCGCTCTTAGGTATTGTTAACCCGCCCTAGAATTAGTAGAATAGACACTAGGGCCGCAGTACGCTACACGTCGGCACGGGCACCACTTTCGATTAGCAGCCAGCAGGCCGCACATAGCACAGCATGCAAGACGGACGTAGCCACGCCATGCTATGAAGGCGGAGTACACAGTATTCACGTCGTCCACACGTTCCCCAAGCTGGGTGGGTGTCAATACCCTCGAGGCAGTCCCAACCGCAGGGGGGCTGGCAACGGTGGGGGGCATCCGTGAGGTCACGGTGCAAACTGGTAACGAAAAACGACTGGAAGGCGTTAGTGTAGTGAAGGCATGGGTGTGCCCACGGACCACGGACGAGCACTACCTCACCCCACCATCCATGGCAGTCACCGCCGTCCATGGGGGTGGTGTACACACGTATACGCAGCAAGCCTTCGCCAAACTCAGGGACCGCCCAACCCGGACGGGGCACCCCAGCAAACTCGAAGTAGCTTGCTCCCGGTGTCAGAGGACACTCGCCGACCATGGCATACCGAGCATGCTGTAGCCGACTCTCACCGTAGACGTCATTCAACAGTGCAAGGGCGTGCTCCCCGAAGCTGTCGGAATCACTCTCTGGCCAAAAGCCCTGCTGGGCTCTCCCCTCTTGTCCCCACAGTTTTATGAGTTGCCAACGATGCAAGCCCACTCTACCGAGGTATGTGTGATACTCGACCTGCATCCCGACATATGCCCCGTGCACGGACCATCACCATGACATAGGGAGCTGGGATGCACTAACACGAAGTGTACCGGCGGGCACAAGGCAGCGAGCGGGTAATCGGCACACGTACGGCACAGGTGCCCTCGAGTGAGGGATTGCTTTGTAGGAAATCTGAGTGCAGCGCAGGCTTAAACTATGGTGTCACGAAGCCAACGCAGCTGATATTAGCACGGTCAGCAGCGTGCTTCGAGGTATTGTCAGCATCACAAGGGTCCCCAAAAGGATTGGCAACAAGTAGCTTCTGGAATCGCTTCACGCCATCATATAACATTCCATATAACAATGAGCTTACGATGATTCATCGGTTAGATCGATGGAAGCTTCAACATCCGTTGAGCAGGTGTACTGTACCGAGATCCCGATTGAACGTAGCTCGGAAATCCTACACAAGGAGGGTCGCTTCCCTCTAAATTGTACTAGGTCTACGTGACAAGGTGTGCTGAGGCTCAGCGGGAGGACATTCTCATATCTACATTCGGAGTAGATCCTCAGTGTGCTGCCCGTCAAGTATCCCCAGTGACAACTGTATTCTTCGCACAGTTGGCGTTGTTGCTCGTGCCGGATGCCGGTCTGCGTATGACCTCAGGCAATGCGAGCCGCTATCACCGCCACGGCTCCACGAGTCACATCCCGAGTGCCGTAGACAGCCATCGCCAAGGCCCAAATGAAACATTTTCCGTCCTTCGGCACCGGCATCACCAACCATTGTCGTAACGAGCGGCGCATCGGGTACTGCACACTACTGCGTGTGGTCCATGGCTCCCTCTGGTACATACACACATCACAGGCATACGTAAGCAACCCCAGGCCGTACATGTTCTGCCGGGCTACAACGACATGTTGTGCTGCCGGGCAACACGAACACGGTGTGACTTCCTGGCGAACGATATGCCACCGGGAAGCGCGCAACATGTAGTCGCATGCAAACAACAGGAGTCTAAACAAGGTGCGGACGGTAAACCTCCAACAAGGTGAGCACGGAACAATATGTCCCCCATAGGAAACCCTCCGTGCACCTGTGTGTTAACCAGCGTGACTCGTAACATTATCAGGTAAAGAATCTCTATACGAGCTCGCACATACCAAAGAAACCCCAATACCCCTAGAGACAATTCGAAAACAGTACCTCACGACGGCGTGTACACGGGTATCTACCTGGATCTGGATTTGCCTCGATCCGCTCGTAGTGTGAGTCCAGGAAACTTATCAAATTGAACGTAATGGGCGACTCGTACCGGTTCACGGCTAGCCAAGCCCAGTGACGGATGTGGGCAAATGTATTTCATGCTGAAAGGCGGCAAGTATTGTGCCAGAGCATCGGTATCGGTGGGAACATTGCACCCCACCCCTGGCACGTCGACCATCGGCCACAGAGTGTACACCTGAATAACTCGCCGAAGCATGTTCGCAATGATATGGAGGAACTGCGGTTCGTTGTATGCTTGGGGAGTAAGCAGGATTTTGCGCATTGGCGGCGCTCCTTCATCAGGAATAACGTCCAGCATCCCGGGGGGGTAAAGCTGCCGATTGCAATCGTACGACGCGCAGATGGCGTTACGGAAGTTCATTGTTTGGACCTTCACGGAACCCTTTGCAAGCACTTCCGGAATGTGTACACCCAAGGCGTGCAGCCAGCAGTTGCCGTCCCCTTTTGTCTGGACTCGTCGCAGGCCGTGTTTGGCCAAGGCCTGCTCGAACTCCGCGAGAGAAGTAAAACGGTCTGCATTACCCTCGAGCGGCCAATGCACGTGAGCGAGCACGCGACGTGCAAACGGCAGCACATCAGGGAAAATCTCGTTGGGATGGTCGAAGGATGCCTCCAATATACGCTCCCGGGGGTCCGTGGGCTGCAGGATGACGCCATCGGTACCGAACGAGACATCGAAGCCTGGTGCAAAGTTGGGCGGAACAGTGCATGGCTGGAAACCGTTTGCGGTTGCCGCTTGCAATGCCTCGTCAGAAGCGAGATCCATGGAAGGCTCGGCTGCTGCCTTGCTTCTCTGTTGGTTACGGCACGCACCCAGAGCACGCACGCGGTACTCCCCATGGTCTTGTTGGGATGCACTTGCCCGCACGATGCACTTGCCGGGCATCGCTCGCGACGCATCTCCACCAGTCTCGTATGCACAATCGCATCGCACGACGAGGGATCGTGTATGTCCGGGATCCCATCCGTGCGACAGCTTCGCAGCCACTTTCTTTGCGAAATCCAGGCTCAGCTGATCAGCACTTTGCAAGAGTTCAGCAACACGTTTATGCACATGCAGCCCGCCCAATGCGTCCGTATGGAACAGGTGTGATTTTCTGTAGGACTTGTCCGTGCCAAGAGGAATACCGGCTGTCCGCAGGCGCTGCGCGTTCAACGCGGTAAGCATACCGAAAACCACACTACGCAAGCCCGGGCAGCAGACACCCAGTTCCTGATACAACTGGTGATCGTCAAAAGATGAGAATGCATGGTCACGGGTAGCCCGTCGGTCCCAGAGAGCAGTGATGCCGTCGCCAGAGTCCTGCAAAGGCCGCGCCGGCGGACGTTCACCGTCACCCCAAGTCAGGTTGGCGATCCTGTGCTTCACCGTGTGTTCCGCGCGTTCCCACGCCTCAGCGCCGAGCACCCCGCGGAGTTTATTCCAAGCAAGGCCTAGGTCCTCCACATTCAGGAGTGCATGCAGCTTCGCCTCGGCCGGATCTAGCTGGCAGTAATCCGCCAATGTGGCCGCCTGCCCCGGGTGCTTCTCATGCGCGGATAGCGGCGCCCGGACTCCAGCTTCGCGCCGCGCACGCTCGCACGGACCACACATCACGGCTCCGATAGTACGCAGAGCGTCACAACCCAGAACGCCTGATCTGCACAGGGAACACGCCCAAACACCTGGCAAGGTGTCGTAGCCTCCCGCAAATCGTATTTCGTCTCCACACGCGACGCACGTCATGCGGCACGCCAAGCCATATTGGGAGATGACACTGTGCGGGCTGCCGAGTACCGCGTTATTCAGGTCAATGGTTCCCCCAGTACGCACTCTGGCTGCGGAGTAGATCACGAAGTAGAACTGCTTAGGACGAGTACGGTTGACCGGGAGGCGCCCACTTGGAGAAAGACCGCGGTGCGCCATGCGGTCGGCTGGCCAGAACCACAGTGTTCCCATGGCACCCCCGAGGTGAACACGACGGAAGGGAGCCGAAGTGGGATCGCCATGCCTGGAGTTTTGAACCACGAGGCTGTAATCCATCGAGCAAAACCTGTCCCAATTGCAGGCCCGCTGCGTTTCGGGTAGCACCTCCGTCAGGCATTGGGCCCTCAGCAACAGGCCACATGAGAACACGTCGTAATCCGGCCAGCCCCAGGATCCCTTGCCTTCCTTGGGAAACTTGGTATCGGTGTGATGGAACTGTATAAAGCTCTCGAGGTCTCGCCCTAGAGGCGACGGCTTGTCGCAGGTCCGCTTCACCAGCTTTCCCGTAGCAGCAAAAATCCCAGACCGCAGCCTTTCGTCCACAAGGGCATGCTTCACGGTGGTGAAGATGGATGGGAATAGCCAGTGCCCAACATGCCAGTCGGCCTGTATGGTATAGCACGCGCCCTCACCCAGTTGATGAGATCCGGATGTGAAGTCCGCGTCGATTTCCTTATGAGAGAACAGGACCTCAGCCTTCAGCAAGTCGTAGTCTACCACATACGTCATGAACACGTCGAGCATATGATTGAACCCGGCCGTGTGCTCACTACGTTGCCGCACGAGCTCATCCTCGCACTCCGTTTTTTCCTGGGTCGCGCGCATCATCGAGGCATCCACGACTTGCACCCAGTCACGAGGGTCGCCCACGGTGTCCTCCTTTGCAACGCCAGCTGTCACGCCCTTGCGCCACAGCGCGTAGTGCTCCCAGAGGGCAGGCAGGGATACCTCAGATGCTCCACTGCGCCACCTATCATACATATCTTTCCAACTGGCACTGGCAACCAGGTGCCGGTCGCAAATGTCAATGATTTCCTTGAGGACGACCATCGAGCAGGCCGCATCCAGCATCTGCACGGACCACCTCCAATCCAAGGTGCATGCCTCCCCGTCTTCCACGGTGCCCTCTGCCGGGGGAGGGCGACCAGACGGGAACGCCCACCATGGCAAGTCGCGCAGGACATCGTGTGTCAGGTTTTTGGGCATAGTAGACAGAAAGCCTGCTTCGTTGTGCCCGACTGCTTCCAGCTTGTCGGGAGGCGGGATCATATGGACATGATCCCGACGTAGTTTTTCCTCGACTTGTTTAGATGCATCCCCTACAAATTTAGGAATCGTAGGTAGGGCCATGTTTGCCTTGTATCTACCTTGTGTCTGGATGGCTTCAGACACAAGGTAGGTAGGGCCATGTTTAGTCAGTTTTTCCGCGGCGCAACACTACCCAAGTAGGGCCATGTTTGGTCGTGGTTTTTGGCCTTACTTACCCCTTACTTACCTTGTACCTACCCAATGTCTAACGCACCATACGTACGCACGTGAATGCATGAATCACTTAGACATTGGGTAGATACAAGGTAAGTATGGCCATGTTTATACATAAACAAGGTAAGTAGGGCCCTACCTATCATGTATCTGTACTCAAGTACAAGGTAAGTATGGCCATGTTTATACATAAACAAGGGTAAGTAGGGCCCTACCTATCATGTATCTATATCCAAGTACAAGGTAAGTATGGCCATGTTTATACATAAACAAGGGTAAGTTTGGCCTTACCTATCATGTGTTTATTCTCAAGTAATGATCAAACATGGCCATGTTTATACATAAACAAGGGTAAGTATGGCCTTACCTATCATGTGTTTATTCTCAAGTACTGATCAAACATGGCCATGTATATATCTACCGCATATCGAATACGATGTAAACATGGCCATATCTACCTAGATATTCGGTCTTTCAACGAATAACAAACACATATTAATGATATGCTTTAACACACACATATTGGATATGCTATGTATGCGTTGCATACTAAGTTTCAATATGTTGCATGCACAACATATTGAAACTTAGTATGCATACCGCAAGTTGGGATGCACTATACTTCCTAGTTGATGCTTTCGTGCTTTGAAAAGTATGCATGTGATATGTGAAAATCAAGGTAAGGTTTGCGCGGAGTCCAAAAATGCAAAAACTTTTCAAAAATCGATTATTTGATAAATAGGTTGCCCAGAGCACCCTGTACATATTGCGCACTTCAGGTATCAAATTGACCACGTTAATGAAAAGTTATGGTCGATACCGCTCGGTCACCCCCCATACTTAACCATACTTAAGCGCAAACTTAAATCGCTCGTATCTCAAAATCTAGATTTTGAAAAGTTTTTGCATTTTTGGACTCCGCGCAAACCTTACCTTGAAATGCGACAAGGCAATAGCAATTGCTATTCGAAACTATTTTTTACTCGCTACGTAACTACATGCTCAATACGATAGGACACACGAATGCAAACAAGCATGGGTTCTAACGCACAAATGAATACATTATGCAATACAGTTAATACAAACCAATATCGTGTAAGTACTATATTTTCTAATCTACTCCCTAAATATTCACTACATTACTATTTCAAATCCTACTTGAAAACTATTTCGTAAAATACAAACAAGTAGTAATTGTGAAGCATCCTTGCATGCAAACTGCGGTGGTTCTTGACCCTCGAGCAGATTTCTTCAAGCAGAATGTCCAGGATGAAAATCCTAGCGAGGACGAGCTTGCTAAGTACTTAGGCCTGCAGTACGACATGGCATTTGTGTAGTGTAAATAGATAGCATCAGTTTGTGTATATACATAAACAAGGGTAAGTATGGCCCTACCTATCATGTATCTATGCTCAGGTACTGATCAGAAATGGCCATGTTTATACATAAACAAGGGTAACTAGGGCCCTACCTATCATGTATCTATACTCAAGTACTAGTCAGGTAAGGCCATGTTTATACATAAACAAGGGTAAGTAGGGCCCTACCTATCATGTATCTATACCAAGTAATTAGTCAGGTAAGGCCATGCTTATACATAAACAAGGGTAAGTAGGGCCCTACCTATCATGTATCTATACTCAAGTACTAGTCTGGTAAGTATGGCCATGTTTATACATAAACAAGGGTAAGTAGGGCCCTACCTATCATGTATCTATACTCAAGTACTAGTCAGGTAAGGCCATGTTTATACATAAACAAGGGTAAGTAGGGCCCTACCTATCATGTATCTATACTCAAGTACAGGGTAAGTATGGCCATGTTTAGACATAAACAAGGGTAAGTAGGGCCCTACCTATCATGCATATATACTCAAGTACTGAGGATCAGACATTGCCATGCACATCTTTGGAGACTGTCCATAGTAAGGACTAAATAAGCGTAATAGCCCCCAAAAAAACAGATTCTAAAAATATTTTTTTCCAATGTTTTCAAGTACAGCCCAGGTACAGCCCAGGTACAGGGTAGGTATTGCCCCCTACTTACCCCTTACCTACCCAATGCCCATACTGACCTAACTTTGAGGTGCTGTAACAGGAAGTGTAAAATGTTTTTTCAGTTAAATCTTTGGAGACTGTCCATAGTAAGGACTAAATAAGCGTAATAGCCCAAAAAAAACAGATTCTGAAAATATTTTTTTTCCAATGTTTTCAAGTACAGCCCAGGTACAGCCCCAAGTACAGGGCAGGTACCGAGTATCACAACTTTGAGGCCTCAAAAAGTGAGGTTACCAAAGCCATTCCACCCAAAACTTCGCTCCATATGTCTTACATCGACCCAAACCATCGATATCTACAATACAAAACAAACTATCGGAAACTTCATTTCACCCGATTTGGGCCGGTTTTGCCATTTTACTGCCGACATTGCCCAAGTAGGGCCCTACTTGGCTCGAAACACAAGGTAAACACAAGGTTCTAAATTTGTAGGGATCGGCATCGCCGTGGGCAACCTCGGGCGGGCAGTCGGGGAACATCTGTGCAACACGAACACCGTGTGACTTCCTGGCGAACGATATGTCACCGGGAAGCGCGCAACATGTAGTTGCATGCAAACGACAGGAGTATATACATGGTGAGCACGGCAAACCTCCCGAGAACAATATGCCCCCCATAGGAAACCCTCCGTGCACGTGTGTGTTAACCGGTGTGGCTCGTAACATTACCAGATAGGAAATCTCTATACGAGCTCGCATATACCAAAGAACCCCAAGACCCCTAGAGACAATAATGAGGTAGACCATTCAGATGAGGCAGACGCTTGCATATAATAAGCTGGACACTAGCGTTGCAAAACGTCACCATCCGGTAGGCAAATGCATGTATGTGTCTAGCGCGTTATGCGTGATGCGATAGGAATACATACATGGACCAATTTGTTTACGGCAATGTCGGCGCTATATATACATGTATACATTTGTCAAGTTCACATGTCGGCCCTATTGGAAATCACACAGCCGGCTCAATGTGAGGCGGAAAATCCTTCTCACCGACGGTCTGGATCCTAGTGTTCTGAAACGTGCGCAGCAGATTCGCGGCTGTCGGACGCTTGTCCATGTCTACGCTGAAGCATTGCTTCAGGTGCTGCATGAGTCCATGCTTCATGAATCCATTATGCGTTTTCCCTGGACTTAGGATATAGTCCCATCCGTGACGGTGGCCACCAGCCTGCGGGTGCTGGAAGAGCTGGACCAGGAGTCCACCCACAGACCACATGTCTCCTGGCCTGCTTACTTGGGCCGTGATTCCGGTACTCAGGAGCAAGATAACGGTGGTCTTCTTCACCGAGAGTACGCTCGTCATGCGCAGACTTCCGGTTTGCTCGATCGACGCAGCCAACTCCGAAGTCGATGACTCGCAGCGTGATGCCGCCCGCAGACGCGCACGGTAGCGCTTCGGCAACGACCACATTGTTACCCTTGACGTCGCCGTGCACGATACCCTTGGAGTGCAACTGCGAAAACGCCTTCAGCAACTCGTTGGCAAGTAGCAGCTTGACCTCCAAGGATAGTCCACCGTCAGGCGGAAGCCGCATGAATTCCCACAGCGTCCGGCCGCGATCGGGCATGACGAGCAACGGAACTGGCCCGACCTGCAGCGCTTCCCGAGTTATGGTCTCCACACCATACCGTGAACAGGGCACGACGTAAGTGGGTGCTGCTTCCGACGCCAGTTTTGTCATGACTAGCTCCTGCGCACACCGCTTGAACTCCTTGGGCGGCTGCTTGGGCGGTCCCTTCCTACGGCTTGCGGATTGGAGGTTTCCCTTGGTCTTGGGGTGTGGCTATGGCCCCGAGGTTTTGCAAAACCTTTTGACCACGACCTTGTCCGTTCGGTCCAGTGTACAACCTCGTGTGACGGCGCCGTACGCGCCACTCACCCGTTCGGCATCTTTCGGCTCAAGGATATTCGTCGGTTCCACCTTGGAACACCCCGCGCGCTTGGCGACGGAACGTAAAAACGGGATGCCGTCGAACTCGGTGAGAATTTTTTTTCCAGAAACTCCAGGAGACCCTCGTCAAAATCCCGGTTCGTTGGGATGGTCGAAGGATACCTCCAATATACGCTCCCGGGGGTCCGTGGGCTGCAGGATGACGCCATCGGTACCGAACGAGAAACGGACGCCTGGTGCAAAGTTGGGCGGAACAGTGCCTGGCTGGAAACCGTTTGCGGTTGCCGCTTGCAATGCCTCGTCAGAAGCGAGATCCAGGGAAGGCTCGGCTGCTGCCTTGCTTCTCTGTTGGTTACGGCACGCACCCAGAGCACGCACGCAGTACTCCCCATAGCCTTGTTGGAATGCACTTGTCCGCACGATGCACTTGCCGGGCATCGCTCGCGACGCATCTCCACCAGTCTCGTATGCACAATCGCATCGCACGACGAGGGATCGTGTATGTCCGGGATCCCATCCGTGCGACAGCTTCGCAGCCACTTTCTTTGCGAAATCCAGGCTCAGGTGATCAGCACTTTGTAAGAGTGCAGCAACATCCTTATGCACATGCAGCCCGCCCAATGCGTCCGTATGGAACAGGTGTGATTTTCTGTAGGACTTGTTCGTGCCAAGAGGACTACTGGCTTTCCGCAGGCGCTGCGCGTTCAACGCGGCAAGCAGACCGAAAACCACACTACGCAAGCCCGGGCACCAGACACCCAGTTCCTGGTACAATCCCCCTGAAAAAAAAGTTCAGGGCCTGAACTTTTACAGTGTTCCAAGCCCTGAAAATTCACATAAGGCCTACAAATTCCTTTTCGGGTCCTGAAAATGTTCTTCAGGCCCTGAAAACGACTTTTCAGCCCCTGAAAATGACTTTACAGGCCCTGAAAATGGCTTTACAGGCCCTGAAAATGACTTTACAGGCCCTGAAAATGGCTTTACAGGCCCTGAAAATGACTTTACAGGCCCTGAAAATGGCTTTACAGGCCCTGAAAATGGCTTTTCACGCCCTGAAAATGGCTTTTCAGGCCCTGAAAATGGTTTTCAGGGCCTGAAAAAAAAAATTCAGGGCCTGAAAACGACTTTTCAGGGCCTGAAAATGCCTTTCAGGCCCTGGAAACGGTCAGGGCACTTCATTGCAAGTTATGCATAAACTCGGCGATGACCTTTTATCAACACATTCATGCGACGCGCATGCATGCCAAGTGCAAAACACGATTTCCTGCGGTTTGCAGTGACCAAAATGGCCCCGCACGACTACTCCTAAACCCCAAATGTCAAAATCTTATATTTTTGAGTTTGTCCAAACCTTCTCCAAACTTCTCCAAAAATATCAAGCCGTATAATAACATTTACCGAAATTATGCACTTAAGTATGTAACCCCCGTCCACCCACACATGCCACATGCCAGGTACGGGGATCTGGGAGCGAACGTGGCACGGGAAGTGCGCCATCCGCAGCATGTTCTATACCGACTGCCTACCCGCCTCTCGCGTCGAACATCTGGAAACCGTGGAGGGCGCTTCGACCAGATGGCAAACCTCTAGCAGTATGTGCTTATGGAAGTTGTGAGTCACTGCCCGAGGACGAAAACATTCAACAGGGGCATAGCAGGGGCATAGCAGGGGCAAGGGCAGGTTGTGGAGACGGGAGGACTCACCGCCGGGTTGAGCATCGGCCCGAGGAGGTTGAAGGCGGTGCACTTTTTGAGGGACTTGCGCACGGGTGCAACATGCTGCTCTCGGTGCGCCATCACCCCCTCCCACAAACAAAGCGCGTCCCTTCAGGCTTGCTTGAAACACTCAAGCCCACTTAGTTTCCGAGCGGATAGCACTGGCAGGCTAGCCGCCATCACAAAACGAGCTTGAGAATGGCACACTATCGCAACCTGAGATGAAGAGCACATATAGGTAACATTGGGGAGGGGTGCTTGCCTTCATCGCGGGGTGATAGCGGGGAGCGAACATGAACCCCATGTTGCACTCATTGACACACTCCGCCATCGACTCTGGGCAAGGTCAACCTGCATCCGATCGTGACGGCGTCCGAATCTCACACATTGTGTGGCATCTAAGCCGCCGGTTGTGTGGCATCTAAGCCGGTCGGCCCCGCTACAACAACACAGCCTATGCAACCTGGCCTGTTGGGCAGTGCTGCTACAACAACCTGGCCTGTTGGGCAGTGCTGCTACAACAACCTGGCCTGTTAGGCAGCTCTGTTCCAACAATTTGGCGTGTTGGGCAGTGCTGTTGTAGAAACCTGGCGTGTTGGGCAGTGCTCTTAGGCCTACGCCGCTGCACCACTGCAGTCTACACGGCAGCACTTGCCAGCACAGATACGAACAACGAAGCACGTAACAATATGCTTACCGCCTCTACAACTTATGCCTTTCAGCCAAACTGCGGCCTGTGCAGCAAGCTTGCTAGCGCAACTAGTTGAACGCGATCTATGCGGCAGCGGGTTTGGCAACGCCGTCACAATACAGTCTGTTGGGCAGCAAGAATGCCAGAGCCCTTCGAGCACCGCGACCCGCGAGGCAGCACCCTCGCCAGCATCGTTAGGACACCACGTCATGTTGGGCAGCAGGCTGGGCAGCGCCGCTACGGCACGGATATTCAAAAACCTTGGGAAGCTCGCAGTGTTGCCTGTGAAACAAGTTGCTGGTCAGCACAGAACAGGAACCTTCGCTTGAAAACCTATCTCAAGCACTCCGCGTGCGACGGCGTAGATGCAGAACACCCGATGACGGAAGGTCGCACTTGCAGAGAGCGGGTATGATGTTACAGACGAGCTCCTAGGCACGGACAAGATTACCTCCTTCCCAAGCTCGGGGAACTCCTGCTGCATCCGAAGTGCTTCGGTCGCTTTATGGTGCTGCAAACAACTCACGATGGATCTCAGTGGGCAATGCCCTTTTGTTGAAGCACCGCGAGCTGTGACAGGTCTCCGTCTCGCACCTGCTGCAAAGGGTTTGCTCCACCCCATGGGGTAGAAGCAGGTCTCGCCGCGGAGTCATTGACGTTGTAATGAGGTGGCGCTCCTGGTTGCTGCTGTACTGCCCAAGGTGCGGGTGGAAAAGGATCAGGCTCCGAGCTGGGTTGATTCCGTCCGACAGGATTTTGCACACCAGGTGTCGCAGCTGATGGAACGGCTGAGGCAGTCGGCTGAGGCGTGGAGTTCCAAGGCCTGCTCTCTCGCAACGCCTTTCCGGAATGTTAGATCGAAGGCACAAGCTTGTATATTTAGAGTATATTTCCTGCGGCAAAAGAAAAATGGAAACACAGGGATCTATGCTCGAGAACTTGAGCAAGGACTTCTGCAAGGAGTTGCAGTCAAGAGCTTGGGTTACATGCGACAAAATAGCGTCTGGAACGCGTTGTTCGCAGGGTCACTCAGAAAATTGCGCACATACAACCGAGCTACTGAGTGAAGCAGTTGGAAGGCACCTTTGCTTCAGCATCCGTCTTCACAACTTTTGCAGGAGCAGGTTCCGCTAGCTTTTCGGGCTCGGCGCTCTTCGCCTGCACCTGAAAAAGAGCAGCATGGGATACAGGAAGGGTTGGTTTAAAACAAGATAGACGCTGCACGAGCACGAGCATCGGGACGGCGCGTCCGCGAGTGTCGACTACGTTCGTGTGCAGAGCCGCGTCGCGGAGGTGCGACTGACGGTCTGGACCGCGCCAGCACTCCGCAGTACGAGATCGCGCGCTTCGCCGTCTTCGGTTGCGCTTGCGACGCGGAAGGTGCCGTGATGCAAAGAGTGGTCAACTAAGCGCATTTGTGGATAACGAACGACTTTCAACGAAACGATCGATGGGCAGGTCGCTTCCGTGTTCGCCGGCGAAACGGATGCGTCTCAGGAGGTGTCCATAGTGGGAGCCCCGCCTTCGGCGGTCGACGGAGATGCGGTCGGGATATACAGTTGGACGCGTGCGTTAGCGGCGCAGGGTATATTGCTTACCGTGGCGGGCCGGCCCGGGGCCGTAGCTCACCACTCCGGGCCGAATGCGGGCCGATGGGATGTATGGGTGCGGGCCGCGACGTTTAATATGAAAATAGCAAAAATTATGCAAAATTATGCGATTTTTGCATTATCACCATACTTAAAATTAAAATTTCGCGCCTGCGGCGGGCAATTTTGGAGATTGGCCGTATTCACCGAAAGTGGGCCAGTGGATTTGCCGGTTGCGGGCCGTAAAAAAAAAGCAATACACCCTGTAGCCCCGCCCGCGTGATTCGAGCGCTTCTTTTTGCTGACAGCCCCTGGAGATGAGCGTGAACGCTCCGCCCGCACACAGCATGGGCGTGGTGTACACCGCCGTCGCAAAAACGTGTCGTGATGGCCGTCGAGTACGGCAAGGACTTCGCTTCGGCTGTCCCCGTGGCAGTGGCGTCTCGAACGCTGCGCCAGGTCGTCGATTTCGTCGTTTGGAACGGACTCGTACTACGTGACGTATGAAGGTCTAAGCGGTAGCACAAATTTGCCCTGGAGGCAAATCCTGCGCGGCGTTTAAGTTCCGCTGTGTGTTGCTGGCATGCCAGCGTTGTCACAGTCAAGTCAATACACAGAACCGCATCAGACATATATAAATATCAGAAACGCCTAGCTGGTATACCATGCTATCCAGTTTACATCATTTTCTACATGAAATTATAGTGTGGCAGACTGGGCGAAGAAACTACCTTGCGCTTGCGTTTCTGCGGCTCGGGCGCTACGACGGAGGACCGGGGCTCCTAACTTCGACGGCGTCTTCCTTGTCGTCGTCGTTCACCCCGGATTTCGTTGCCCTGGGAGGGCAGACAATATTTTTCAAAATGGCTTCCGCCTGGTCTGCAGCAGGCGTTTTGTTCTTCGTCTTCTTCATGATGTTCAACCTGCAAGCATAACAATAACCCAACACATGTCAGTACAGTGGCCTAATTATGCACTTGAAACAAACACTTTTCTTTAGGCCTTGGCGATTGATTGGGCCTCTCCCTGCCCCTACTTTTTCAAACCTTGGCGACTGGGCCTCTCCCTCCCCCTACTTTCCTTTAGGCCTTGGCGATTTGGCCTCTCCTTCCCCTATTTTTCTTTTCTTCGTTTTTTTATTGTCACCTGTGTCGGTAGAATTCTGTGGGTGCTGGGCTGCTGCGAAGAAATCATTTAACGCGAGATAACGAAAAATACTGGAGAGTGCGGAGTTTTCCCGGCCACTTTCTCATGCAATAAAAGACGTTTTCGACAGGGCGCATATTTAAGTTTTGATCTCGGGTTATCTCTTCATATTCCGGCGTACATTGATGACCGTGAAACCATAACACCACCCACTCACCAAAAAGTGATTGTTTGACATACCCAAATCGTCCAATATTCTAGCAAAAAGTTGCTCGGTTCTCATAACGAGCATTGTTTTTAGAAGCTCATCGTTTTCTTAGCCCGAGAAGTGGGCGGAGCCTGTGGCAGCGGAGCTGCGTTTCCCGGGTTAAAAGTCGGGGGGGGAGGGGGATGCCCCGAATTTCGGGTATCGATCATTATAGTTTTCCCGCTCAATGAATATGAAATTCTTGGTTTTCATCAGTGGAAGAATGCGACATTCCTCCACGATATTAACACTCGTTATACTATGTCGACATGTATGTGATTTGCATCGACATAGTATAGCTTTAAAATTATGATGTTTTATAAATCAGCGTATACGCATCGCGTCGAAACATTCGTATCGATAGTTTGCCACTATTGTTCTAGTTTACTGTTGGTCTTAGCACTTGAACTCATCCCATTCCACTTATTGATCATTTTCGTTTCGACTCAGTCTACCGCCCACAATCCGCCATGAATATGAGCTTGCGTGCTGCTGGTTCACTATCCGCCGAAAACGACTAATCACGGAGGATGAACTAAATGCGCCCCCCTCTCACATCACACATCGGTGATGTGATGAAATTTCCGAGGGCCCTTTTGCAGCTAATAACTCACCCGCGCATGCAGCCCCACTGACAGCCGAACAAACCCCCAATATCGGCTATATTGCTTTCTAGTACCTTCGTTTAGTATAATATGTTATAGATCCACGAGCCTAGTGATCACATGCTATTGCCATTTCGAGGTGACGTGCATGCTTTCCATGTGTATATAAATCTGATTCTCTAGTTTTTGCAATCAATCAATTTGCCCCGCACGGCTGCCACGCCAAGATGCAAGATAAAAGAATTCCACTTTCCCAAATTTCCGTATAGCTCTATTCTATTCATTAAAAGTGTGAAGCCCTATGACGAGATGTTCCGTAAATTATGCACTCTATAGTGTACCCCCGATCCACGTGCATGTGCTACATGCCTCTCCCCCAAACGAATTTCACTCGGTGAAAACACAGTTGTGCGATTTCATCCAAACTGCTGTGATTACACTTTTCGGGCAGCCGAGGTAATAAGCTCACATTGCGTGCAAGTTATATAAGCCGTGCCACGGTGGGGAAATATATTTTCATATTTTGTTCTAATTCTTATCACTGCTGTTGTGTTTCAGAATTGGACTATGTATTATCGATATCCTTGCTATTTAGAAGGTCTTGTGTCTCCACAGACTTAGAGTGGCTTGCAATGACTGTATGCACCTTTGCCTGCACCACACGTATGCATCTAGGCATGATCAGCACAAGCTCGATTGCACGCTGCGCATCTTGTGCGCATTGCAGCATTCATGCTATCTGCTGACATCAAGAAAAAAGTTGTATTTTGCAACTCGGCTTAAGACGTGTATAGGTGCAAAGTGTGTAACGGAACGATCGCATGTTGCTGAATAGACTATGTCATCAAGCACCGTGGCATGTTGAAATGTGAAAGCACGGGCAGCACAAACCTTGATTTTCTCTCTACAGGCTTCGTCGACTTTGCTTGCTGCACGTTCTCTCCATTGTAAGCTGCTACTGAGCCCCACCCCAAGGGCAAGCAGAGACTCCACGATGCTTCCAAAAGTCGAAGCTGCAAGCCGCCAAATTTGCAAATCTTGAGTTAGACCCTGATCCAGCCCCACTCTACTTATGTGTGTGTGTGTGGCTTATCCTTGGACGGATTCCTTTAGCATCGCATAACCATCAAGAATCGACTGCACTATGTACCCACAACTGGCATCAAAGGACTCAGCACCCACTTTGGGACACTTATCCGGATTCTTCGGAGCTCGCTAGTGAAGAATGGGTCTCCCTCTAAGTCCTACTGAGCCACCGCCTGAGCCCCTCTGCACCTGAACCGCCGACGCGCCGCTGCCGTGTCTCTGGAGCCGCTTCGCCTCTGCCCCCCCGAGCTGCTCGAGCCATCTCTTCACCACCAAGCCCACGCTCAGGACCACCCCGCTGCCCTCTACCTACCCTAGAGCCTGGTCCCAAGAGCTAGCTTGTCCAGCCACGACACGGCCGGAATCCCCAAGGGCTGTGTGTGTCTTCTGCCTTGGCTTTAATGCATCGCATCATGTGTCCGACTCTATCCTTCTGGGTTGCCTTCAGACCTACCTAGAAGAACAAAATCTCAATCCATCTGCATGCACGCACTTACTTTGCATAACTCAGCGGCGCATTTCCTCGCTAACACTTACAAACCTTGGACTAAAAGGAGCATTCGTTCCAAGTTTTGATTTATGCAAGTTGAGATTTGTAGTGGCATCTCGTTCCTTAATGCGTGCCATAGATATTTGGTACGTGGCATATGAGCTGAGATAGCTCAGGTGGATGCATGTCAGTGAGTATTGTGATGACAGAGGGGGGTGTTTAAGGGCGCCACTGCAAAGAATGTTAGAGCTGAGAAAATACTCACATGTACTGAAGGATTTGATCCCGAGGAACAAGAACAACATGATCAGCAGGACAAAGGCTGCGCCTGCAAAAAGAGTGATCAGGCAGTGTGACCACGACATCTTCACTTGCTCCAGCACCTCGAGCGTAAGCATCTGGGCCTGCCGCTTGATCGGTTCCATGGCACGTTCGATCGAGATGAATCCAGACTTGTGATCCTGGCCAACGGCCGACAAAATCATCACCCGCTGCTCGTCAATGAAATCGAAATCAAGCTGAAGCAGCAGTTCATTGAGCTTCCGCATGTGGATCTCCCCATCCATCCGTCCATTCAGCTCGTGCAGCATCTCCCTAAAGGTTTGAGCCTTGTTCGTGTCATCCTTAGCCCTATTGGCGATGTCGACGGCTCTCATGAAGTGCTGATGCAGAGAGCCGGTGGCCTTCAGCAGCTTGATGACCAGCTTCACCTGCATGGGTACAACATGCTGAAGCGCGTTTGCCTTGAGCGCGCCTTCGACGTTCTGCCTGGAGATGGCTATGAGGAGCTTCAAGAAGTCAGCCACGTCACCGGGAGTCTTCGGGATCCCGAGGTTCTTCACCAACAGTGCTGCTGCATGCTGGATGAGGCCGTCCCCCCTTTCGGCGTCCTTTTCGCTTTCCTGCTTTGCCTTGGTGATGTAAAATAGCAGGGACACCCACACCCTCGCAGTCTCCAGATGATTATTCGATGATGAGGGGGATTCCTCGGAATCCTTTTGAGCGGGATCTTGAATCACGACCTTAGGCAGGACCTTCTGCAACAGTACCGTTTCCACGCCATCCCCCACGGTCTTGCTTCCTGAGATTGCCTGCGTGAGCACCGACGCCATGTCCTCCTCGATCTCGATCTTGGCATTGTCCGTTACGTGCTTCAACCTCTTCTCTTCGTCCATGATGCCCCTTACCTTGCTCACAAACAGCTCCTTGGACTTGAAGCCCTGGGAAATCGTCTCCTCTTCGTTGCGCTTATTCTGGTTGTGCAACAGTGCATTGAACAAGTC